>JAABOM020059935.1:0-12314 GCA_011800125.2 Solanum clarkiae
TCATCCAATCATATATAATTAGGTAAGTCTCAGATAATAAAAGACAACCACTGATACAAATGGAGACAGGAGGGATCCAAGTACTTCCAATGATCACCAATAGTCTCTGAATGCTACTATCAGCTGGAATCAGCATTGTTGACTCGTGCTAGACCCTACATCATGAAACAAATGCAGAAAGTAGGAGTGAGTATCAAGGATATAGTACTCAGTAGACATTATAGGCCAACTAAGTAAAGATAATGAATAAAATAAGAATAACCAAAATATAACTCTACAAGTGTCTAATCACAAGAACTAAGTACACATGCCAGCAGATATAGAAGTAACCCGAGACTGGATGGATGTGTAGTAATTTACATGGTTGTAAGGCCCTATTGTCTAAGCATGTAGGCAAACTGAGTCCCTATAAGTCCAAAAGGTATATTAATGCACAATGAAATGGTGAATGGGTGTAGGATGCATTGTTGTCAAGTCTGAACTGAGTTCGTAACCCCAATCATGTATGTGTAACCACAACTCTAATAAAACCACTGAACTAGCCCATAACCAATAATTTGAACTCTAAAGGTAGGAGAGAAGCATAATGCTGACGGAAGGGGAGCATAGATCCCAGATCTCAAATGATGGATGTGATACCATCGAAAACACTACCGACCATAAAGAGTGCTGAAGCAGGGGAACCATAGAGCCCAGAACTCGAACCATGGATGTAGTCCTTTCAGGAACAATGTCGACCATGAGAAATGCTGAACAAGGGGATACACAAAGTCTGGACCTTGAACAGAGGATATGGCCCCATCACATACCAAGCCAATAACAAGAAGTATATAACTCGAACCTTAAACCACAATTGTATAAGAAGTGTAGAGCACGAAATATAAAGCTCGTACCTCAAATCGCGAATGTATCCTTGAACGATCGAATATGGTCTTTCGACGATCATAAAGCATCTCTACGATCTATAAAACCTCTCCCTCAAGCAATCAAGATGTGTGTCAGTAGAGTAAAGCAGGCATAGAAGATAGCAATGCCTCAGGTCAAGTCATGGACTATTTATTCAAGTCTTCTATTTCAATCTACAAGGACCTATGATTCTCAAGTCACAACGGATATAATATAAAAGTCTACCGATCCTAACCAATGTAGGTATAAGGTATCACTAGCCTACACCTACTAAAACCCAACAACATATAATCGAAAGTATGGTAGACAATAAATACATCAGTCATAGGTATCCTCAGCATATCAGACAAGTACTTTATCAGTCCCAGGTAATCATGAATACAACAGGCAAGTGATATACTATCACAAGCACCCTCAACATGTCACCCAACTAACCAGATAGTCACACAAATTAGCTAGTACATTCATGCCAACATATATGGCCTCCAATCAATTCCCTATTCAACACTTATGCTACCCCAAATAGTATTTACATGTTCAACTTAGTCTAGGAGAAGAAAGACCTTAGCCTACTTAAGTGCCAATCACATGCACTCCTGATCACTCTAATGGTGCTTTATCCTTCCAAATAATCTCATAACACTATCAAGCTATTAGAAATAGAGTCATAATATCAATATGGTCATTTCGATACTAAAATCACATAAAATGGACTAAAACCCATTTCAGGGCTAAAAAGCTGAAAAACAATCCCTCACTAGAATCCTGAAACAAAGATTGTATAACAATTCTTGTATTTACCCGAGCATGTATCTTAAATTAGGGCTCGATCCAAACTTAAAATGATGCAAAATAGCCCAAGAACATAAAATATTTCTTTACGGAAAACATATAATAAGGCAGTACGTTCAACAATATTTTTACCTCAAATATAGCTCAAATTCTGATAATACCACAATGTGAGACTTTCAAAAGGACATGAAATAGACCCAAATTTCATTAAAATTCAATTCAAAATGATAAAGAAATCACTATCCGAAGTTTTCGACAATCACATCACAATACAACAGCAAAAATAGTGAAATTTGCCTTGAACAACATGCCAAATACAATTTATGACACTTTCATGAATTTCCCTCGAAAAATTCCACAATTTAGCCTTTTAAATCACTGAAATAGGCCTTCAGACGAAGAAGATATCTCTAATTGAAGTTGTTCCTTTCTATTTCCTAAATCTGAAAATTTAAACATTTGTACTGCCTCCATTTACACTTTGCGAACACAAAAAAGGACTTCTGTGAATGTGAAGTGTATGCAATTTTGGCCTCCGTGAATATGGAAGGGACCTTTGCGAACACGGAGGGTTAAATTCCTGCACTAGATATCAGCTAATTGCATTTTCTTCAATGGGGTGTCAAGAACTCACTCGAAATCTGATTTTTGCAAACACAATATGTAACCCCCATCAAATTCGACATTCTAGATCCAATGTAGCAGTCAAAACCCATCCAAGATTGTTACAATTAAATATGGATCCCATTTTCCAATTCCACATTTACTTGATTTCCATTGAGGGGCCCAAAATGCACCGGCAACCCTCAAAAATTAAACAAAAGATTGCTCTAGATCAAACTCGACGTTCCAAAGCTAATCGTACGGTCAAAATTTTTACTTGGGCACATTTTCCAAGAATGTTGACTAAAGCCAACTATTTGGCTATTCTAAAGGCTAAAATGTAAAACTTAGTATAACTAACACCGAGAACCTCGGTATTCTAACTGCCCATGCTTCTAGCCTAATTTGGCCATTTCGGAGCTGATGGAACTGTAAGAATTTCGTTCTGAGGCAGTTTACCCAGACTTTACTACAAAACTCATTTTTCAACTTTAACAGGCCTTCCAATTCAAAAAACTGCATGACTTCCAAACGAGTGACCAAGCGACCAAACTATTAGCACTAGCAAGTCAAAAATGACTTATAGGAATGCTCTAACCAAAGAAAAAGGTGCAGAAATGACCTGAAGAATCATTATATACAATCATAAATAAGATCCTATGGACACGACTTTATAGACACCCTAAGAAATTTGAACTCTATGCTCTGATACCAAGATTATCATATTCCGAGCCTACACCCTAGATGTAATGGATACTCGAAAACTATTTTTGGCCCCAAGAAAACCATTTAGTTTTGCTTACTACTAAATAGAAGACTCCACAAATATGCAAAAGCTTAAATAAGTGAAACCTTAAAATATTTAAGTAAACTTCGTTCAATTATCTATACAAGTTTGTAACGTAAATGGTCATAGTGATATAATAATAGTAATGTCTAAAACATTTAAATACAAAGAATGAACTAACTCACTAGCATTGACTATCTATGAAGGTTCTACAAATTGAAGATAGGTATCTCAACAAGATCTACGAGTACCTGAGTATAAAATAAATAAATTGAACTAACTAACTGAAGTCCTTTGAAAGTGAGGAGATATCACTAATTGCTAATGGGAGGATGTCTTACTGCACATCTGGTATTTGTAGTACCTGAATCTGCATTATAAAATGATACAGTGCCAAAGGATGGCAGTACATGGAATATACGATGTAAAATGGTCAAAACATGAACTCGGAATAGAATGCTCAACTGAAATTTTTAATCCAAAATAACTCAGCAACAAAAATAATGTAATGTAAATAAATTCTCTATTTCAACGCATAAATGAATGCAACTCAATGTATGAAAATTAAAATACTCAAATACTTTGCTCTGAGATATAGCTCAACTCAAGGCTTAACTCAGTAATAGAAGCAATGCAATGTCAGTAAAATATCTGGTTTACTGTATAAATAAATGTAATTCAATATAGATGAAAATAATATATTTTAGCTTAGGAGTTTCTTTAACTGACAACTACTACTATGAGCTTCATGATGATATAATATCCATATTGCTAGATCCATCCAATATCTTACTGGGGTAAGGGACGAACTTAACTCATGGATCCATCTAACTTGGCTATCTTAGTGGCATGTGAGGAGTTATACAATCTGGTACGATCCTATCCTACATTGACTATATAGTTTATGAAATTGAAGTTATTCGAACTGGTAACCACATTGATACTCAATACTACTTCCAAAATGTAGTTAACTATGCTCATACTTAGAGATTTAAATCTTCTCAATCATCTCTTTAAGATTTTGAAACTCTATTCATCTTTAAACTCTTTTCGAACTTGTTAAATCTCTTCAATGTCTTTAATTCTCAACTCAATAGAGTATAAAATATATCAGAATATCTCTCAACTTCAACTGCAAAATAAGATTTATAGATAATCATCAATATGCTCAAACATAGTTTCAAGATGGTACTTTACTCAACTCATTTGTATGATTTCTTTGGAAAGCATGTATAATGCAAAAATTGATTCATGACTTTTTTTTTTGTTGTTCCCTTTCTTTTACTTTTTGTCATATTTAGTTTATTCTACTTATGGATTTTTGAGACGAGGGTTCCCAGGAAACAACCTCTCTACTTCAATGAGGTAGTGGTAAGGTCTGGGTACATTCTACCCTCCCCAGACCCCACTTGTGGGATTTCACTGGGTATGTTATTGTTGTTGTTATAATACACATATAATTCACTTTTTTTACATAGTACAGTTGCTATAGAAAATAAATATTTTTAAAATGTGGTATATCAATGTAATAAATAAAAAATATATTTAAAAGCAATAAATATTTTATAAAAATGAAGTTAAAAAGGTAATTATCCCTTACTAATATCTGTGGACTATAATCTTTATTGGATCATTCGAAATTCTAAGTTAAACTTGAAAGAGAAAATTACATAACTAAGTTAATATTTAGTAGCTAATTATGATATATAATTACTATTTAATTTAATTATAAATAATGATTATAGTTTAAAATTAAATAGCTATTAATTGGCTCCATGTTTTTAATTGGTATACAAACCTACAAATATTTTATTTCCTCTTTTATATAAATCTAAATTATTCTCTCTCATCTTACTCATAATCTAATCCCTAAAAATCTTTTAGATTCCCTTAAATCCCTCAACAAAATCAACATTCAAATTTTGAAATTTTCTGATTTTCTCTCCTACTCTTTTATACCCAAGTCAAGATAACCTCTATTAGTTTTTTTTTTTTTTATATCTTTCATAAGTTTCTTAAAGTATTTGCATTTTATTCAATTTTTAATTTATTCCCGTTATTTCATATTTTCAGTCGTAACCTTTGATTGTTATAGTGTAATCATAACCATGGATGAACCATCTCCATCAAAGAGGGTTACTAGAGGTATACATTCGCATGCAACAAAAACTTATCTTCCTCCATCTTTTTCCTTGGGCTTAAATCAAAATTTCGGAGGAAGTACAAGTTTCATTGTGAAATCTCAAGCCGTTGCGAAAAATTAGTTAAATGAAGAAATTTGATCGAAGTTCTGCACTAACCCCATTAGATTACGACAAATCATGCAAAATCGAATTCAAAAGAAGCAAATAAAGAAAAAGAGGAGGAGAAGGTACTTTGTATAATTCGATTTTTATTGTAAATTCTCTATTTTTTTTAAGTTATATATCATATCAATAGATTTGCTTGTATATCCATTAGTTTGTATCCGTATAGATGTACATGAGACTTTGTTTGTACTAAGAATAACACAATTATGTTTAATTTTTGTATAGTTTCTTTAGTTGTATATATTTTATCATTTATGTATAATTTGGGTAATTGCATACTATAATTTATATTTTTTTAATAGTTTGTATAAATGAATACAAATTTATCTGTAATCATTGTTTATATAATTGTTTTTATACATATTAATGATTTCTCAAATTTCGTATATCCCTGGTTATACAAGCTTGTTAAGTTGTTTTGCTGATAACTTTGTATATATATGGAGTTGAATTTATCCTCAAAAAATGTCCCTCATATGTAGAGATTTACAAATGTTAATATAATGGATGCTATATACAGAAATTAATTGTTGAAAACAATACAAATATTCATAAATATAAATACAAACATAATTATACAACCTGTAATTAGACCAATACATATACTATTATTCATAAATTAAAAAATATATACAATTTATATATAATACATATACTATTATTCATAAATTAAGAAATTTCATTAGTTGTATACATTTAATTATTTTTTGTATAATTTGAGTAATTGTGTCCTCTAATTTATACTTTGTATAAATGAATACAAAATTATCTAACTATTGTACATATAATTGGTCTTATACATATTAATGATTTCTCAAATTTTGTATATTTTTAGCTATACAAGTTTTATTAAGTTATTTTATTGATAGCTTTATATATAGAGAGAGCTGAATTTATCCTCAAAGAATACCCCCAATATGCAGTGCTTTGCAAATTTAATATAACAAATGCTAAATACATAAATTAATGGTTGAAGGAGATACAATTATTCACAAATACAAACACAATTATACAACCTATAATTAGACTGCACATGAACTCAACATTCAAATCAATATATACAAAACAAAATCAAATATATGAATTCAGAATATTAATTTTGACAATATACAATTCAACCAAGTTGATATGTAATGACGAAAATAAAATTAAATAAATTTCTTACACGTTTTTATATACTTTTGTAGGAATTAAAATTAATTCTTTTAGGTGATTTTAGATAAATCACAAATTATAATAACTATAAATTAAGAATAATTGTATTAAGGGTTTTAGGCACAAATTAAGGTTTTAGAGAAAGTCACTTTAGGCAAGGAGTTCTAATAAAATACAACAACCATAAATTAAGGGATTTTTTCCACTTAAAAAAAATCGAATTTATAGCCTTTCATTAATTGTTTTCATATGGAATTTGTATAAAATGATTCCATTTAGCCAAAATATACAAATAGTGAGCCATAACTATAGTTATAAAATATAATTAGCTAAATTGTAGTTATTTTGCCCTATTAAGTTTCATCAGTAAGCTATTTATGAAAATTCCCCAACTTGAAATAATATGTTTCAAGATAAAAATTACGAAAAAGTACAAAAAAAATATTTATAAATTATATCAATATAAGTATTTTATGTATAAAATAAATTTTAAAAATTATAAATATAATGTCTGGTTGGTTTGATCTCGAATTGATTTTTTAAAGTTTAGGTTAAATCAAGGCAAGTATAATCATTTTTTAAAAAATACTAAACCAAGTCAAACCAAATCATTAGTCGAATTTTTTTCTGATTTGACTTGAATTGCGATTTGGTGCGATTCTCAATTCGATTTGTTATCCCTAATGCTAACTTATAAAATTTTTTGTACAAGTAAACTTTAATTTTTTCATGGTATATGCA
The DNA here is from genome assembly GCA_011800125.2 of Solanum clarkiae. Classification (NCBI taxonomy): domain Eukaryota; kingdom Viridiplantae; phylum Streptophyta; class Magnoliopsida; order Solanales; family Solanaceae; genus Solanum; species Solanum clarkiae. The sequence continues at coordinate 7,294 of JAABOM020059935.1, forward strand.
TTTAACTTTAGTAAATGTTTTATTTATTATTACATGAATAAATTTTAGATTTAGTACTTCTCAATTAGTCTACCCTTTCATTCAGATGAATTGTGATGCTTTCACAAACAAGTTAATTCACATCCGTATTGATAAGTTGTATTGAATATTATCACAGTCACTTCAGGGAATAGATCTATACTGATAGCATTTATCAAAAGTTTTCACTCTTTATGAATGAAATAGAATCATCTTTACATATCAAATTATGATACTTAATACAATCTTTCAGGTTTTAGAAGATTAACTTCTTCAAATAGATCATTGTAATGGAACAAGATTAATATGTTTATCTTTTTTATATGTTGATGTTCATGTCTAATAATTTAGTTCTGATCTTTGGTGAATTCTTTACAGTATTCCAATATTTCTCTCTAGCACAATGTTACGAAGTACCATAAAAATTTAATTACTTCTTTAAAAGTATGAAGTATGTGTCATCAACTCGTACCTCTAGGCTCTAATGTTAAATATGACTTGATATTGATCTAAATTAATAGCAAGCCTATTTTTTCTATATGGAAGGACCACAAGTTTCTTAGAAATAAAGAACAGGAGTGGGAAAATGTGTTAAATATTTATAACAAGGAAGGCTTTTTTGAATTTTATAATTTTAAATCAAAGATATGTAAAATGAATTGAAATACTCTATAATTTTATCATTCTAAATATGCTACTTGAAAATTTAAAATTAAAAAATTATTAAAAAAGAAAAATAAGGAGCAGAATTCTGTAATTTTCCAATTAGCATAATCCTTCCAACGTAGTTAGGCAGCAACATCCTTTATGCGTGGCTTATTCGATGCAGTTAGATGATGATGGTCTCCAATTAGTGGAGTTATTCTTGATGAAAAGTAAATTATCCTATTTGTCCTATGGGGTCCACTTTATCTTCTGAACCAAATCTCGAGTGTACTTGCAAGGATTTAAAATGGAACTTTATTAGATAGAAAACATGTAGCATATCAAGAAAGTAAACAGGGAGAAAATATTTTGGCTTATGTTTGGAATGAGTCGAATGACGCCTCCAGTCGTGTCCCCAGACTTGATGTTGGCTTCCTTGACTTCCTGTCTTCCTGCGCTCAAAGAAAAATTTTAGTTTGGTAGGGGGGTGTTGACTTGTGTCGACTCGTAAACTTTAGCCTTGTCATCGAAAACCTTCAATACTTTTTCGATCTGCCCTCAATCTCTTGTCCCGGAGCCTTGGTAGGTAGAAAGTAGGGAAAAATTTTGAAAAATAATAGCATATATATATATAAGAGAGTATATTGCGTATACATAAGTATATGTACAAATTTAGGTATGTATATAGTAGTCCTTAATCATTCTAAGGTTATGACATGTTTCATGATCCATCGAGCTTCTATATATCCGATTGTAGTTCTTCTAATACTCTTATCTTCTGATGACACTTATCTGAACCTTCCAGAGATTTGTTGCTCTTCACCGATGCATAAATAAGGGGGGTTTCCTATGGGTATGACCAAACCTTTTAAGGTTGTCTACGTATCCCCAAACGGGAATCAAGTATGTGCGTAGTTCAAGGGTTAAAGAATGAAAATTATGAAATGCAATGATCGAGCCTAACTCAAGCTTCCTACGTATCTAAGTGGAATCAGGTTGAAACGTAGTTCGATTACAGAAGGAGAAAATAATATATCTAATGCAATGACCTAGCTTAACTCAGGCTACCTACGTATCCAAACGGAATCAGGTCAAAACGTAGTTCAAGTACAATAAATAGAAAAATATAAAATGCAATGACTGGGTTTGACTCAGACTGCCTACATATCCAAATAGAATTAGGTCAAAACGTAGTTCAATATAATGGAGAAGTGAAAAACATGAGGGGACCGAATCCGACAAGGATTGCCTACATATCCCACCAAGGGAAGTCAGGTCAGGCATAGTTCTGAATATATAAAAATGATGATTTTGGATCTTCTACAGTGACCGAACCCGATACGAGTTACCTACATACCCCACCATGGGAAGTTAGGTCGAGACGTAGTTCCGTTACATCAGAAAAATGTATAAATAAAACCAGTCTTAATATCTTCAGATTTAGTATTTCCCGATGGCGTCTGAATTGATTGGCTAGGTGCTCACTGTGCCGTCCATTTCCTCTAAGATCACTGCTCCTCTAGTGAGTACTTTATAAACCACGTAGGGACCCTACTAGTTCGGTGCAAATTTTCCTTTGGCTTCTCCTTGGTGAGTAAATATCTTCTTCACCACTAACTCTCCTAGTTTGAACTATCGAGGCTTGACCTTTTTATCGAATGCTTTGGCCATTCTGTTTTGGTAAAGCTGACCATGACAGATTGCATTCATCCTTTTCTCATCAATGAGCATCAACTGTTCAATTCTGTTTCGAATCCATTCTGCATCATCCAAACCAACCTCTTGGATAATCCTTAAAGATGGTATCTCCACTTCAGCAGGTATTACCGCCTCTGAACCATAAGCCAATATATAAGGAGTTGCCCCAGTAGATGTCCTGATTGTAGTACGATAACCGAGCAAAGCATATGCCAACTTCTCATGCCATTGCTTTTGATTATCTATTATCTTCCTCAAAATCTTCTTGATATTCTTGTTTGCGGCCTCAACTTCTCCATTCATTTGTGGCCGATAGGTTGTGGAATTTCGATGGGTAGTCTTGAACCTTTCACAAATCTCTTGCATAAGATCACTGTTAAGATTTGTCGCACTGTCTGTGATAATTGATTCTGGAATTCCAAACCGATAAACTATATTGTTGCAAACAAAATCTGCCACTGCTTTCTTAGTCACAGCCTTGTATGTGTAAGCTTCAACCCACTTTGTGAAATAATCTTTAGCTACCAGAATGAAATGATGTCTATTTGATGCGGCGAGCTCTATGGGCCCAATTACATCCATTCCCCAAGCAGCAAATGGTCAAGGAGAACCCATCACATTGAGCTCGCTTGGTGGGGCTCGTATAAAATCTTCATGCACTTAGCACTAATGATACTTTTGTATGCGCCAAATATTGTCTCTCTCCATTGTCATCCAAAAATATCTGGCTCTTAAAATCTTTGTCGCCAGTGTGAACCCATTCATATGAGGCCCACATGTTCCTGCATGTACCTCTTCCAAAACTCTAGTTTCTTCTGTGGCGTCGACACATTTTAGCAATCCTAAATCTGGAGTTCTCTTGTATAGGACTTCCCCATTAAGAAAGAAATGATTGACCATTCTTCTCAATGTCCTTTTTTGATTGTTTGTGGCATTTTAGGGTACTCTTGTGCTTCTATCAACCTCTTGATGTCGTATTGTGCTTCTATCAACCTCTTGATGTCGTAGTACCATAGTTTTCCATCCAATTCCTCATCTATATGAAAACAATATGCATGTTGGTCATGTATCTTCACCTCAATAGGATCGATGTAATTCTTGTCTGAATGCTAAATCATTGAGGACAATATTGCTAAAGCATTGGAAAACTCACTTTGAGTTTGAGGGGCATGTTTGAATTCAATCTTCGTGAATCTCTTACTCAACTCCTTTATGTAATGCAAGTGAGGAAGGATCTTAACATCTTTAGTAGTCTATTCTCTTTGAACTTGATGAATCAATAAATCAGAATCACTTATTACCAAGAGCTCTTTGATGTCCATGTCTACAGCCATCCAGAGTCCTAGGACACAAGCTTTATACTCCTCCATGTTGTTTGTACAATCAAATCTGATCTTGGCTGAAATTGGGTAATATTGGCGTGTATCTGAAATTAGAACTGCTCATATTCCAACTCTTTTGGAACTTGATGCTCCATCAAAGAACATCCTCCACCCATCGTATGTTTCTGCTATGTCTTCTCCTACGAACAACACCTCTTCATTAGGGAAGTAGGTTTTGAGCGGCTTATAATCTTGATCCACTAGGTTTTCTGCAAGGCGGTCAACCAAGGCTTCTGCGTCACGTAACAATATTGAACTCACTCAACAAAATTTGTATAATCGGGCTTGAACAGTGAGTTCAATTTTGTATAATCTTGATCCACTTTGCTTAGTTACTTCTTCTTTGACCCTTAGACTCAAATCGGGCTTGAATTTTCTTGTCTTTTTCTTGACTAGTGGGCAAGTGGGATCGATTGGTAATTTGTGGGAGTCTATGTTAGTACTTAATCCTAGCATGTCATCGTAATACCAAGCAAATATATCAACGTATTGCTTAAGCAAATCTATTAACTCCTTCCTCCTTTCAATTTTCAAATGTATGCTGACTCATGTTTCCTTTGTGACTCCCTCGTCTCCTAAGTTGGCAACCTCTATTTCTTCCATATTGGGTTTCTCCTGACTTGCAAGCTGCTGGATCTCATGTGGTAGATTTTCTGGCATCATGTTATCATCATATTCCTCGTGATCCAATTCATCGCTTTTTCTTTGCTCGACGAACTCGTTACATGTCACAACCATTGAACTAGGATTTTTATTAATACGAATGCTGAAAAATATAAATGATAAGCAAAAATAAATAAAGAAAGAGAGAAGCAAATATTTTAAAAGTAATGGGATAATTTTAGAAGATAAGACTTTTATTCAAAAGCACTCCAAATTTTCAAAAGACACAAACGACAAAAGGATTAAACATGGTTCAAGCATCGATTTTGCTCATGCAAATTTTAAAAACTGCTACTTTCCACACTACCAGGATTCTCACTGAAGCAGAGATGGGTGGATGGTCCAATTCTGCAACACTTCTCCAAGCTCGACATCATGGATGGTTAATTTACTAAGATCTATCCTTTCCTCCTCTCCGATCATTGACACGAACAAATTTCCTATGCCTTCCACGATGTCATCTTCAACTGCTGGAGTTAGGATTATGAACTTGTTCTGGTACAAATGTCATCTTGCTTGACCTCGCGCCACGAACTTCTCACTATATAGGATGCCTAACGAATGCACTAGCAGTTTTTATGGATCTGATGAATAGGGTATTCAAGCCATTCTAGG
>JAABOM020059936.1:0-12312 GCA_011800125.2 Solanum clarkiae
AAAATTTATAAAATCTGAATTTTTTGTAAAATAAATTTATTTGGTCAATGACAAAAGTTTCTTTTACTTTTCTTTTTTTTTTTTTAAATAATTATAAATAGGTAGAATAAATTTAATGACATGACATTGTGCCAAGATTGTATTCACTTTAGGGACTGCGTCTCGGACTATGCCAATGCTTAAGAAGCTTCTTCGTGTCGGGATGATTTTTGTCAAGTTTAACTTTTCCCATGGAACACATTAATACCATCAGGAGACCTTGAACAATCCAAAAATTGTTATGCAACAATACTCAGATCCTCTGTGTTGTCATGCTTGATACTAAGGTTTGAATGATAAGCATGTATATTTTGCAATTTCTCATGTGTGCTTCTATAACTTGCTTCTCTTTTCTTTTCCTAATAAAATTTACAAATGAGAAAATCATGAAATTGGATTAATTTATTGGAAGAGGGTACTAGATATAAGTGAAACTGATCACTAGTGAATTTCCATAGAACAAAAGTACTTCAATCTTGTAGTTGTCTTTGTGCATGAAGATAGTTTTGTTGGGCAAGGGCTTCCGGGAGATCTTGTTTATGGATAAGTAATATTTACTTTGTTAGAATCCTTGTGAATACTCTGCAATGTATGTACATATAGTAGGTGTTGTAATGTTACCAGTCTCAAAAACAAACAGTGGGTGTTGTAATTTATGCCTATTGTTTTTAGGTAGTGAAATGGAGGGAGTATAAATTTCATTATAGTTTTTTTAATTAAATAAATAAAAATTTTATAGCTTTTGTCATCTAACTTTAATTTTTTATCTTTCATTGTATAGTGATCATTGAGCTTTATCAAGTTATCCATTGAAGAACAACTAATAACTTCATAGCTTTTTTTTTTTTTTTTTAAAAAAAAATACTGTTGTTTATTTCATTAATTAGACCAAGGGTTTATCATAAATCAAATTATTGAACCGAATAGAAGTTCTATGAGAGATTTTCACCGTCTTTTGTTGTTTACTCTGTTTTATGTTAGCTTGATCCTAAACTAGTAATTTATTATTTCCCCTATATTCAATTCTCTTGATTCATAAAAGATATTACTTAGCTATAGACGATAATCAAGTGACAGAATTAAGATCTCTCTCTCTCTCTCTCTTTCTCTCTCTCTCTTTCTCTCTCTCTCTCTCTCTGACACACACACACATAAATAAATATATATATATATATCATATGCTTGGTAGGAGTTTGTCTTCCATTGACATTCCTAGACTTGTCGTTTTTTTGCGTCTGAATTTAATATTTAATGTGAATTATAATGTTATATCTCCTTTCATGTAGATTTAATCCTATAAAAAATGTGTGAAGACTTTAAGTCTTTTTTTTTTTTGTTATACAGATTATGGAAGGTGGAAATCAAGACTATAGTTCTACAACATTTCTTCTGCAGTGGTATTTGAGAAGAAAACTCAATTTTATTGCCTTAGTTTAATAATATTTAATATATTTCAGTTAGACTATCAAGTTGGATAATTTTACTTGATGTTAGTTTTTCTTTGAGTATGTAATAAGATATCATTTCAATGTCACTTTATTTATTTTAAATTATTATGACATACTGTGTAATTATTTTTATTATTATCTTGTTCTGTTAGTATGTTGCTATTTTAAATTGTATAATATATTATTTATTAATTACAATATTATTTAATTTTCAAATTATTGTAAACATATTTAAATATAAATTGTAAATAGTATCACCATGTATTAAATGTCATCTAATGTTTGTGATTAGTGACAAAAAATTTCATTATTAAAAGCTTAATTTTTAACGATAACTATATCATACTTTTTAAGACAACCACATTGTCGTCATAAAAGTGTGAATTTAGTGGCGAGAATATATTTGTCCCGAATTTCTTATTTCTTACCAACAAATCGACTTTGTTTTTTTGTGACAATTGTGATTATCTCTAATTATGATATTTTATAGTGACATTTCATTTTATCGTTAAAAGAAATATTTTTAGTGACGAGATGATTCTTTTGAACTATAAAATTATGAAAAATTCACTTTGTCACTAATTTATACATTAAGCGACCAAAAAAAAAAGAATTCATATGTAAATGATAGTTTTTAGTGATGAAATAATATTTATTTTTATTTATACATTTAGCGACCAGAAATATTTCATATGTAAAAAGTAGTTTTTAATGACAAAATAATATTTGTTCAACTACAAAATGCATATAATATTACAGACTATATTCGAGTCTTTACTCTTGATTGTTATGTTTAGATGGATCGTAGTGCCACATTGTCATTTATAACTGAGAGTCTTCTTGAACCCTTTAGTGTTTCTACTTTAGTGGGTGAGTCTATTAGAGCTAAGAGAATCTATAGACCTTGTGTTGTATCCATCTATCATAAGAATACTCTTGTTGATTTAATTGAGTTATAGATGATCGATTTTGATATGATCCTTGGCATGTATTGGCTTCAAACTTGCCATGCCTCCATAGATTGTAGAGCCTGAACCATTAAGTTCCAATTCGCAAATGAACTGGTTCTAGAGTGGAAGGGTGATTTTGTTGCATCTACGGGAAAGTTCATTTCCTACCTTAGAGTGAAAAAGCTAATTTTCAAAGGATGTATCAATCACCTCATGCAATTTATGTTTGATAAAGTTGAGTCTCCTACTCTTGAGCCAATCCTACTTATGAGTGATTTTTCTGAGTATCTGCCTGGAGTCCCTCCTGATAGGGATATTGACTTCCGGATTGATGTTTTTCTCGATACCCATCCTATCTCAATTCCACCTTATAGGATGGCTCTCGCTAAGTAAAAAGAGTTGAAAGAACAATTGAGAGATTTGTTAGAGAAGGGCTTTATCAGACCGAATGTTTCTCCTTGAGGTGCTCCCATCCTACTCGTATGAAAGAAAGATGGTCTCTCAGAATGTGCATTGATTAGTGATGTCACCCAAGTTACACCTTCTTTTTAGAGGATAAAGAGGTCGTTGTCATGATATGGAACTTAACCAAGGTTAGGGTCGAACCCATGGGAAATACGTAGACTCAAGAGAATTTAATAATCGCAATTCTAGTAGTTAACCAACCTACTTCCCCAAAAGGGGATGTTTTGCAATAATCAATGGAAAATAAAACTAGTTAAACTAACACAAGAGAGAAGTCAATATGGAGAGCAACTAGATATTGTGTTCCCCATGATTACTCAACTCAATATCACCGGATAACATAATTCTTTTCTAGTGTACAACATGCAGGACGGTAAGTTATGTTCACCTAATCCTTTGGTCAAAGGTGAGAGGTGAATTTCACTGTGTGACTTGGCCCATCTCTATAGTGTGCATTACTAACTCTTACCTATTAGTCCCAGTACAACCTCCCCTTGGCCCAGGGGAAAACAAGATAGTAATGAATAGGAAAACAGATTATTAGATGAGAACACATCAATTAAATCGTGTTAATTAATTTATTTTCCTTTTTATTACTACCTTAGTCCAGTCAGTAACAAGGCCGGTTCTAATGTTGGCCATCATCAGAAAACATGCAAGGCAAAGAAAGTTAATTAATATATGCATATACATATTCCAAGAATTATGAAATATCTAATTTTACTTTGTTAGTTCTTCATGTGGATTTAGCTACTCATGCTATATGTTAATGCAAGAATTATGAATTGAGAAAACATAATTGAACGCTTACACAATAGAATTAAGAAAATGCAAATCCAACTTCAACAAGAACCACAAGCTTTAAGATGAAATTCAAACACAAGCGCTCTCAAGGACTCTCCAAAGTGATCTTACAATTTTCTCTCTCTAATTACTGAGTTATCGGAGTACTAGCCACATGGGGTCAGCAGAAAATATGGAAAATTCAAAAGATGAAGCACATGAAGGGAACATAAAGAGGAAAGGACCTATGTGGGTCATAGAGGGTCATAATTAAGGATGTCAAATGGAAGGACAGGGTTGAAATTGAGAATGTGGAAATGACTTAAAATAGAGATTGTGTTGGGTTATGATCTGCGCGAATTTAATTTGGGCTTTAATGGCCTGGGCTCAAATCGACTAAAATTTGGGTTGGGTCATGACACGCCAATTTGACTCGCTCAATCTCAATAATTTGAATATATTATTATTTATTTTTTATAACCACAATTTGAATTTCAACTCAAAAAGTAAAAATAAAAAGTTACAAATACATAGGTAAATAATAGAAAATATAAAATAGATAGAAAACATACATTATATCAATGTAAGTAAAAAGCTTTAGAACGAATTGAAATTGGATATTGAATTGGGCTCAATTGAAGAATTTTTCTAAATGGGTTAACGCTTGAATCGATTGAGATTGAACCAAATCCAAATTATCTTACGCCAACCCATAAAATTTTGGATGAATTATCTATATTTTAGCTCATTTTTATACCATTAATAAAAATTAAATAAAAGTTTAGGCCAATCTAAAGGCCCAAAAAATTCCTGCCTTCAGGAAACAATTATAACAGCCCAAAAGGAAGAAATAACAATGTATACAAAAATACAAGAAAATATTATTTCCCATCAGAAATCAACAAAAGTCGTGATGGATCTAATTAAGATAGAAAACGAGACCCTAGATATCCAACATGACAACCCAGAAGAAAATGCAGAGGTGGACAGGTCAAAACAAGAAGGTGATGGTGAAAAATCACCATACAATCATATGACCAGCTTGAGGTAGTGTATTACATAAGGCATACAGTCGTCCCTCTCAAAATGGAATTCCTAGATAAAGGAATTGAACATGAAGAGTACATTGCAGAATGGATTCAAGAGTACATAATCCAACTGAGGTCTGAATTCGAGGTGTACTTTAAAGACTATGAGGAGAAAGACAATAAATTATTAAAATAGGTGGATAAAAACAAATAATGGAACAATGAAACACCAACCACAACGAAGAAAGAAGGGGGCAATGGAGTTGAAAAGAATAGAACTAGCTAACAAGTTCTAGAGTTATAGGTCTAGAAGTAATGGGGGGGGGGTATCTGCCTATAAAATATTTATGAATCTAAAATAATCTCTTGGACTGTGAGGGGACTAAATTGTAGTAAGAAGAGAGGACTGATGAAAAATATGCTTAGATTTTGGAAGGCAAATGTAGCGTGCCTTCAAGAGACTAAGATGCAGGGAGAAATCACTGTGGCAATAAAGGATATCTAGGGAAGTAAGTGGGTAATTCATATTCAATTAGAAACTAGTGGGACTGTGGGGAATGGTTATCATGTGGGACAGAATGTTCTAAGATGGAGAGGAAATTCGTACGGGGAAATAATCTATTTCTTGCGCTCACTGGGATGAATCAGAACCTTGATTGGCACTTAATAGGGGTCTACACTCCGAATGAAAGAGTAGAAAAGAAAGAAACACAGGAAGAGTTAGGAGTAGCTAGAGGACTTTTCTCTGGTCCTTGGGTCTTATGTGGTGACTTTAATACCACTAGGCATCCATTAGAGAAGAAGTGTTGTCTCAGAATTAACAAAGCCGTCATAGAATTCTCGGAGTTCATATTAGACATGGATCTGATAGACCTAGAGTTGAAGGGGGATATACACATGGAAAAAGGGAGAGAGATAGGATATAGTAGCCAGGTTGGACAGATTCCTTATTTCATAGGATCAGGACAACTGCTTTCGAAACATAAAACAGTCAATCATGCAGAGGGTAACATCAGACCATTCACCAATTATGGTGCAGTGTGGTGATTGGGTGGCTTCCAATTCTTATTTCAAATTTGAGAATCGGTGGCTTCAAACAGAGGGATTTAAAGAGAAGGTCAAGGTCTAGTAGGACTCATTCTCTATTGTTGGCAAACCTGATTTTTTTCTAGTTTCCAAACTGAAGGCCTTGAAGACCAAACTCAAGGACTAAAGTAAATTAGTTCAAGGCAATTTGGGAATTCAAAAGCAATTAGTATTGGCACAACTGACAGGACCGGAAGAAATCCAAAAATGCAGAACCTTGAAAGAGGAGGAAACTGTATCAAGAATGACTCTTATAAATGAATTTGAAAATATTGCAAGGAGGGAAAGATAACTTGGAGACAGAGGTATAGGGCGAGATGATGAAAGGAAGGGGATAAGAATACCAATTTCTGCCATAAAACAACAAATTCCCATAGGAAAGTCAACACTATGGATAGACTGAAAATAAGAGAGGTGATGACAGAAAATCAAATCAAAACTGAGAAGAAAATGCTGACCTTCTATGAGAACTTATATGCCAAAACTGAAGAGTGGAGGCCTCATTTAGAGATAGGCAATTGTCCTCGAATCAGTGCAGGAGATAATTCCATGTTAGAAGCCCCTTTAGAACAAAATGAGATACTGAAAAGCATCAAGGCATGTGCATGGGACGAGGGCTCAGGTCCAGATAGTTTTTCCATAGAATTCTTCAAGCATTGTTTGAACATTATTAATGTAGACCTTGTAGCTGCAATGCGGAATTTCCATAAGAAGTGCTTCTTTGAAATGAGACTGAATGCCACTTTTGTTGTTATGATTCCAAAGAAGTCAATTGTTGAAGAACTAAAGGATTTTAGGCCCAGCCCCATCCTGCCCTCCCCCAACCCCCAACCTTCCCTTTGTCATCATCACTTTCAAACAACTAGAAGATATTTAAACATTTTTTAAACAACCAACAAATGTTTTCATATCTCTCAAAACAACTTAAGAGTTTAAACATCTCACAATTGTTTAAACAACATCTCTTAGTTTCTTAAACAACTCTCGTTTGTTTAAGCATCTGTTGATTTCCTTAATAACTCTGTATTTTTTTCGTCAAACTGTAAAATTCCTTCAACATTTAAAATTTTTCACTCTAAATATTTTCCATAATTTTCAGAATTAAATCAGAATAAAGAAGAAGATTTTGATGAAAAAATTGAGAAGAAGCAGAAGAAGAGGAGGGGGAGGAAAACATATGAAGAATGTGAAAATTATTGATGAAGAGAATGAAAGAGAAGAAAGAAAAGAAGGAAAAAATGGAAAAAAAGATAAAAAAGAAGGGGATGAAAGACGAGAGAAGAAAAACAAAGAAGAAGAAAAGAGTAGATGAAAAAAATAAAAGAGAGAATAAGAAAGTTTGAAATTTGAAATTAGAAAATATGAAAGAGTAAATAATTATTAAATATTATAAAATTGTCCCCAATGTTTTAGAAGTTATAATTAAGCCCCAAGCTCAGTTGATTTACTTTGACTAGGTCAAAGTTCCCCATCCTTGATTTTCACTCTTAAAGGTATTTTTTACCTCTTTTCCCACTATCAACTGGTGTTTGTGAAGCAAAAACAGATCAAATCTTGATATTTAGAATTATCTTTGCCATTTTTAAGGCAGTCTCTGGACTCTATATCAATTGGGAAAAGAGCTTTATCTATCCTATCAACCCTATAATAGAGATAGAGGTTTGGCTAGTAAATTAGGGGGAAAGAATGGGGAACTTCCAACAACTTACTTAGGCATGTCTCTAGGAGCTAAAAGCAAGTCCAAAGGTATTTGGAACAAGGTGCTAGAAAAATGTCAAAAGAAACTCCCCAGCTAGAAAAGTCAATACATATACTTGTGAGGTAGACTAACTTTAAGGAACAGTTCCTTGATGCTCTACCATCCTATAGGATGTTAGTATTTTCAAATGCTTACTAATGTGTATAAGAAATTTCCTATGACACCGCAACGAATACAAAAAGAAGTTCCACCTAGTTAAATGGGAGGAACTGATAGTGAACAAGAATTTAGGTGGCCTAGGAATGAAGAACTTAAAGAAGCAAAACCAAGGCCTCATGTTGAAGTTGTTGTGGAAATTTTCCAATGAAGATCATATGCTTTGGAACAAGGTCATCACAGCAAAGTACGACTTGTAGGATATATAGATGACAAAAGTAGTTAACACTCCATACAACTGCACTGTATAAAGAGAAATTAAGAACCTCTAGCCTATGTTGTATTCCATCTCCAAAATCAAAGTGGGAAACGTCGAAAAAACCTCTTTCTGGGAGGACAAATGAAATGGAACAAGACAAAAAGAGAGAAGCAAGACTACAGTAGTTTGGACATGTGCAGAGAAAAAGTGCTGATGCTCATGTTAGAAGGTGCGAGAGGTTAGATTTTTGGGTTACGCGGAGGGTAAAGGTAGACAAAAACGGTATTGCAGAGAAGTGATAAGACATAATATGGCACAATGTTAGAGCACCAAGGACATGACCTTAGATAAAAAGGAGTGAAGATTCTATATTAGTGTAGAAGGTTAGTTGGAGTAGAATGTTGCCTAGCGTTGTCACGGTTTTAAGGTTTGTTATAGATTAATCGCGCTAGTATGATTGAGTTGTTGTTCTTCGAGTATTTTGATACTTCTTGTCAAAACCCAAGCCTAGGTCCTAGTCGTGACACTGCGCATGGGGAAACCTACAAGCCTCTTAGTATGTCATTACACGTCCTTGGTTACCAAAGCAATAAAACATAACAAGAAGTAGTAAATTGTGATAAACGGGATTGAAGAACAACTTCATAACATCAACATCAAGAGTCAAAAGAGTCAAAGCTCATAAAATAGATATATAACATATCCAATAACACCTCCACTATATAAGACAAGAGCAAGGGCCAGAAAAAGCAACCGGGCTCACCCTCATAGTCAATACATAATTCAAAGAGAAAAAGTCCTAATACATAGCAAGAGATAATAAGTAACATCCCCAGAATAGAGGACTCACCAACAATCTTGAGTGAAGTCATACTAGCCACATAGAGGAGGATTCTTAAGTGGGACTCTGGTTCCTAATGGTGACATCATGTAGGCATAGAGTATACATTAGTACGTTTGAGTATACTAAGTATTTAGAATGCAATACAACAATAGATAGACAACATAATCAAAATGCTTAATTAGACAATAGATGAGCATATGGCAATTTGACATGAATGGAAGATTCTTGAATAAATCATACTTTCATGGAACATAACATATGTGGAGGGAGTGACCATTTCTTAGTGCAAATGCCTATCACCCACTGGAGAGGCTCATGAACTATGAACCCCTTCATGAGGTTGTTGAGATAAAACCCCCCCCAACGAGTTGATGGGTACAAGCTCCCAACATGGTTGATGGAGTACAAACCCCCCAACAAAGTTGATGGGTACAAACCCCAAACATGGTTGATGGATAGTCGCACCCCACCACCCATGGTGACCGGAGTACAAACCCCTCGATAGGTTATCAAAGTATGAACCCCTTAATACGGTTACCCAACGTACAACCCCCAAGTAGGCATTGGCACTAGCCAACACTATATAGAAGAATATAATTTATACATTCATCCCTCTCATCATCATCTAGTCATCATATACATAAATACATTTCATCATCATTTCACCATCATTCTATCCTCATTTCATCATCATATAACATCATATACACACGTACATTTCATCATCATTTTATCATGATTCTATCATCATTTCATCATCATATAGTCATTCAAGCTCATAAGACAAGCATTGGGCCCTCAACTCCTCAATAAGCCATAACCGGACATTTTATCAACCTCTTAGAGGGTCTGTAGTTTTAGTGTAGAACCATGCAATTCGAGAGTGAAATCATGCTAGACAATTCAATGTAAAACCTTCAATAGATACTTGGTAACACCAACAAGCAATATACATCAAAACCCTTCATCGAATCTTACAATAGACCTTGGTTTCATAGCTCAAAACATAGAAAAATAGTCACAATTTCATAAACCTCAACATAATGTGCAGTGATTTTCATAATAAATATGACCCATGAGTAAATCAACTTTAAATCATGCAAATTAGAGAAAAAGGAAGCTTCGGTATCATGGGTGGAAGGAACCTATGAAAGAAACTCACATACCTTAGCTTTGGAGATGAACTTGATGAAGATTATGGTGGAGACTTGAAGCTTGAATGCAATCCTTAAGATCCAAAAAACATTTTGAGTCTTGATTTTAGGAGTAAAATATTTGGCTAAGTGTTTGAATGAGTATTGGGGAATGTTTAGAATGATATAAGGGTGAGGCTAAGTATAGGTGTTTTTCACGTTTGGAAAGCTCTCTGGAAATTATATTTTGGAAATTTTGAATTTTAATACAGTTTCTCTAAAATGGGAGTTAGACCCATTTCCCACTCAATTTGACCCCCTGAACAAGAATATGAACTCGGATTTTCGATATCACCCATGAATTTTTAGATACATGAAAATTATAATTTCGGGCACTTCTGAGTCATATTTTTGGGCATTTTTTGGGGTCGTTTCAATATCTCCCCCTTAGGAACATTCGTCCCCGAATGTCAGATAAATGTATATAAAGACCCAAACATAAAAATTTCAGCCCACATAGAGATACAATAATGCACTTAAACATCATTTCAATAATCTCATCATAAATGTAAAATCATCATGAACTTGTCAACTTAAACATGAACATATACAATGACATCGGGCCTGAACTTAAGACTTGAGATCATATAAAGGATTTAGATCAATACCTTAGGCTTGAGTGCAGTGGAAAAGGTAAAGGTATCACTTTTGCATGTCTGCTTCGGCCTCCCAAGTAGCACTCTCAACTTGTTGATTTCTCCGAAGCACCTTGATGGAAGCCACCTCTTTGTTCCTCAATCTATTCACTTGTCTATCAAAAATCTGAACCGAAACCTCTTTATATGTCAAATTGTCTTCAGCCACACCCTCAACATCAAGAGGCACAATAACATTCGGATCATCCACA
This sequence comes from Solanum clarkiae, assembly GCA_011800125.2. Classification (NCBI taxonomy): domain Eukaryota; kingdom Viridiplantae; phylum Streptophyta; class Magnoliopsida; order Solanales; family Solanaceae; genus Solanum; species Solanum clarkiae. Next base: position 10,798 of record JAABOM020059936.1, read on the forward strand.
CATTTCCTCAACATAGACACATGAAACACCAGATGAACCAAATCCATTTTTCTAGGCAATTCCAACTCATAAGCTACCTTGCCAACCCTTCTTATCACCCTATAAGGACGAACTTATCTTGGGCTCAACTTTTCCTTCTTACCAAAATGGACCACACCCTTCATGGGTGACACCTTCAAATTAACCCAATCACCAACTTGGAATTCAATATCCCTTCTCCTCACATCAGCACAGGACTTTTGGCGACTTGGGCCATCTTTAACCTTTCTCTGATCATCCTGACCTCCTCAAGAGCCTTCAAAACAAGATATGGTACCAACAAAGCTACCTCACCAACCTCAAACTAACCAACCGTGATCTACAATGTCTCCCATAGAGAGCCTCAAAAGGAGTTATACCGACACTAGAATGATAGCTATTATTGTAGGCAAACTCAATCAATGGACGGTGATCAACCCAACTACCTTTAAGCTCTAAGACACATGTTCCAAGAATTTCCTCAAGGGTTTGGATGGCCCTTTTGGCTTGGTCATCTGTTTGAGGGTGGAAGGTCGTAGAAATCTTAGCTCTAGTACCAAGACCTTTTTGGAAGGACCTCCAAAAATGTGAGGTAAATTGAGCACCACAATCCGATATGATGGACAAAGGAACCCCATGCAACCTTACCAAGTCATGAATGCAAAACCTTCCATAATCTTCAGATCCATATGTTTTCTTAACCGGTAGGAAATGAGCCAATTTTGTCATCCTATCAACCACAACACATATGGAATAAAAACTTTTTCTACTATTGGGCAACCCAACGACAAAATCCATATTTATCTTTTCCCACTTCCAAGTAGGAATCTCAATGTCTTGGGTTAGGTCAATCGGCCTTTGATTTTTGGCTTTGACTTGTTGAAAACTATGATAATCTAAAATGAATTTGGCGATATCCCTCTTCATGCCTCCCCATTAATACACATCCCTCAAATCTCTGAACATTTTGGTAGAATCGGGGTGGATTGAATAAGAAGAATTATGGGCCTCATCAAGGATTTTCTCCCTCAAACCATCAACATGAGGCAGACATAACCTACCTTGGTACCTAAGGGCACCATCCTCCCCTTGGGAAAAAATCTCCACTTTGCCCTTTTTCACTAAGGCCTTTAATTCAAGCAAGGAGGAGTCAAGATCTTGTTTTTGCTATCACCTCATCAACCAAGGAAGAGCTAGAACCATCAACAACAACACCACCATCATTACCAACCTATTCCAACCTAACCCCCAATATAGCCAATCGATGCACCTCCCTAGCCATTTCTTTATCACCACCATCAACACGAGCTAAGGTACCCATAGACACCCTACTCAAGTCATCTGTCACCATATTTACCTTACTGTGATGGTAATGCACACTCATATCATAGTCCTTAAGAAATTCTAGCCACTTTTTTGTCTCAAGTTGAGATCTTTTTGAGTGAAGACATATTGGAGGCTCTTATGATTGGTGAACACATCAACATGCACCCCATA
>JAABOM020059937.1:0-12311 GCA_011800125.2 Solanum clarkiae
GGGAGATAATGTAACCCTCCAATTTTTTTTAAGCTAAGACCGAGTCATCCTTCATATGATATAGGTTTTTAATTGAAAATTCTTAATTGAGCGTAGATGTTAAAGTCAATTTCTTAGTATGAGAATAGAATTAGAGATGATATGAGGTCGTAGTTCTAACGTATGATTTTATAAAAGTTATGTGAACCAATGACTTATAAGTTGTATATACATGCTAGGATAAATTCCTAAGTATTTAAAGTATATTAAGTGTGAGTTAGAGTCATAAGGGATCTTTTACATCAAGCCAAGTTCAAAGAATTTCTAACAACTAAGTTTTCGTATGGGTCGATAGAAGGGTCAAATTCAAATGATTATATCTCCTAAAGTATAATGAGTTAGATGACCCATAATATATCATATCGAATATATTTGAATTACTTTTCCAATGCATCTGATTTTGCCTTAATCGGAGTTCGGAGTAAAATGTTATGACTATTTTAGTGAAGGGGTGCAGAGCTGTCTAAAGGTGCGTGTTGGCTCCGCGTCGCAGACCAAACGCGGACCCTCACTGGTTAAGCAATGATGTTTTTTTTCTTTAATTTTGAGGATACTTTTATCCTAACACCTTTGGGAGTTTATTTATAGTCCATAAAACCTATAAAAAGTCAGTTTTCATGATCAAAACCCTCTTCCTTCTCTTCTAAGCACAATCGCTCAAGAATGATCAAGAAAGTCACAAAGTTAGGATTTTCTTTCAAGATTCATCCTCAAGATAAGTTATTCTTCATAAATTTTAGTCTACCCAAACCAAATTTCTTAATCTACTCATGAAGCTCTAATAGGATCTTAAATCATAATGTAGGGTTTCAAGAAAACAAATTCAAGAATCCCAAGAACGAATTTCTTGACTCTTCTTCTTCAAGAATTATGGTTCTTCATCAAGAACTCTAAAGAGTCTAAGTCAAGAATTCAAGAATCAAAGATAATTCTTTCAATCAATGTCCTTCCAAGTATTTTTTCATTTTAAAAGAACTGGGAAGATTGAGAATTTTCTCCAAGAAAGAGGAGAGAAGATCGCAAACTTTTGACAAACTTCAACCAACAATTTCTCTCTGAATTTTGATCGGATTTGAGCGATTCAAAAGACTAAATTGTATATTTTTTCGAGAAGAACACCGTGGGATTTTTAGAATTGATTTTGGTGCGTCGTTTTAGGTAAAATTCATGATTTTGCTGCTGCGTTTTTATATATCTTAAAAGTTTTAACATGCGATTTCTTCCTCATACTAGCTCCGTTTTTGAATTGGTTTTCGCCGTCGAATTTCTTATCACTTGGAAAATATTTTCATGTAAAACATTTCAGATTCCGATGATATTTTTCGGCCTATGATATTTTTGGACCATTTTACCTTTTTTCACCCGAATTAATTAATTTTAGTGTCGTTAGATTCATTATATAATTATGATACTATCTTTATATAGATTTTGGTGAGTTGGAGTGTCATAGAAAGGGAAAAGCTTCTGAATTGACGTGATTCGAGACTTTATATAATGTAAGTGGATTTTTAACTTTTTGTTAAATATGTTGAACCTCGTATGTTCCAATGTGTATACAATTGAGTATTTTGGGGTAAAGATGGATGTAGGCTTTGATTGAAATATTTTGAATTGGGTAATTATCCTGTGGTGATATTTGACTTGTGAATTAATGTTGGAGATTTATTATATGTGAAATAGTGATTATTTGTCATTCATATCGAAGTGATACTTACATTTAGATGTGAATGCTATTAAGGTTATGATGGTATTGAGATTGAGGATACTGCAACATTTATAGTATTGAGCTACCCATTCTTGATTTTTGAGATGTATGATTTTGTATGAGCATCTTGAATATTTTATTTCCATGAACATGATTATTGTGCATTTACTATGTGTTTGCTGGATGATCCAAGAAAAGAAATGCAAAGCCGAAGAGAAATAGTTCCGGCTAGTGAAAAAGAAAAGAAATGAAAAGACGAAGGGAAATGGTTCTGGCTAGTGAAAAAGAAAATAAATGAAAAGCCGAAGGGAAATGGTTCTGGCTAGTGAAAAAGAAAAGAAATGAAAAGCCGAAGGGAAATGGTTCCGTCTAGATATGAAATGAAAATTGCTGAAGGGAAATGGTTCCGGCGGATACATGGTCCATGTGTGGCCCCCAAGGGTTCTGACTGAGGCATGTTTATGATCAACGGATGTGTATCGAAGGACAGACATGCATCATTTTACTTGACAATGTATTGCATTGCATATCATTATTTGAAATATCACGACATTCATTTTCATCTCATAATGCTCTTGCTTGTTATGATAATGTGGAGTGCTATTGAGATTGGTTATTCATCATATCATTTGACCTGTTTATGTATTTACATGATTAGTTTTGGTATTGATTTGATGACACTTGATGAATTAGAGAGAACTTGAAAAATTGTAGAATTTTCCCTTATGACTTGAAAGTGGGATAATGAGAATTATACTATTATAGACTTTGATCGTAGAATTTTCAAATGGTGTAATTGTGGAGGTTATGAATTCTTATACTGCAAAACAGTTGTGAGATTGTGATCCTTAGAGGCCTAATGCTAAGTGATGATTATATCTACATTCTAGTAATTTTCTACATATGATATATATATTGTGCTGGGATTCTTTTTTTAGTGCAGGCTTGTAGTCTGGCGGTATGTGGTTGGGTGTTCAGGAGTTACTTGGTTCTTCATTATTTTACTTTAAGTTAGTTTTACTTGCTGAGTACCGTATTTTTGGTACTCACCCCCCCTTGCTACAATAATTTTGTAGGTCGCGAGCTCGGATTGTCGTGATACTCTCCACTTTTCCTTGTCTGAGGCTTCCTGTGGAGATTGCGAGAGGTAGCTGTTTGCCATCTCAGCTGGCTTCTTACTCCTATTTATGATTTTGTTCTATTCTAGAGACAATATCATTTGACATTTGCGATTCTTTTCGAATCTATTGTAATACATTAGAAGCTTGTGCCCATGACAACTAGGTTTTGGGGGATTTTCATTAAGTTGACTTATTATCCGTAATCAAACTTCCATTTTTATTATAATTTCGCACTTTTAAGGTTATAGTTGGGTTGTAGGCTGACTTGTCTTGGTGGGATAAGACGAGTACCATCACACCCATTTTCGGGTCATGACAAAACTCGCGTGGACTGCTCCAGAGCACGTGGATTCGCCTTTCAGGTAGGCTAGGCTTTCTTTATCTCTAGACTGAGCTGAAATACATGTATATTGGGAGTTGTTTGTGGCTGGAAGTCCTGAGTAAGATATTTATACACTTTGTGGCGCTAATTGTTAGTTATATTTCCTGTTATACATTTTAACACTATTGTCCTAACTTATTAATATCCACTTTCCTGGATAATCATTGTATATAGCATATGGGGTGACTACGGTTATTTTGCGGTTACTTATGGTTGTTGTGGCACTGTTGAACTATGAAAAGGCCTAGTAAAGGCTGGATATGGGCGAATTCCCTGAGACAGGTATGTATTCTGGATTAACTCCTACATGTATGAATATGTAGCCTAATGCTACTGAGATATGCTGGTTGTGAAGTTGTTTGTTGATTATATAACATACTGTGGACTGACTCTAGTATAGACAGGATTTTGATGGGCCAAGTCATTCTAGATACTTATGATATAACTATACATTGGACTGATTCTAGTATGGATATGACTCTACTGGACTTGGTTGTTTTGGATACTTATGATATACCGATTGGTTATATTTTGGATCTAAGACCCCAACGATTACATACTCGAGACTAGGCCCTACTGATTAATTTTCTTGGGTTCGAGACACATATATACTCAAAGTACTTGTGATTGACTGGAACATGATGTATTTGGCTTTGGGTAGGCATGACCCTACATTAGTCTGTGAGATATATACTTCTATATACAACTATTAGTCCTTGTACATTTGTTATTCTTATCGGAGACTGGGGTTAGCTAGTGTTATCTGAGGGATGGTGACATATGAATGTGTGGACTGGGTTTTGTGGTATATATATGTATATAACTTGTGAGTGTCATTGCCTACATTCACTCTGGGAATGATCTGACTTTGGAGTTCTAGATCCGGACAGATTAGTTGAGTGAGGGATTGTTTTTATACTTCGAGCCTAGATGATGCTCTTCGTCACTATTCGAGCTCTGATGGTCATGTTTGAGTGTCTGAGACCTGGGAGTTGCGCCCCATGGTCCGAGTCTGGTGATCACGACTGGGATGTCGGGTGGCGGATGCCGATTCTTAGGTTCGAGCACCAGTTGATTATTCTTGGGTTCGAAGCGTAGTTAACTATTCCTTGGTTTGAGGCCCAATTGATCATTCTTTGGTTTGAGGCCTTATTGACTGTGTTAGGGGGATTTTTTCTCCAATGGGGGATACATCCTATCATTATGCATATTGTCAGAACATCTGGCCCTGGCTGACTAACCCGACCAGAGGCTAAGTCGGGAAGGGGCTTCGAGGCCTTATTTCATATTATAGGGGTTCTAGGCCCCGTGTGCTACTTGTTATGGAATGGATTGAGGACCCGATTGATTTCCTGTGGATCCAGAAACCTATACACTCCCTAATTGTGCGTGGGTGTACCCTTTGGGCTTATGGGGGCTCAAGGAGCGCCCATACTTAGATACTAGGGCCTTACACCCACATACAACTGAACCCTGGATCATGTGATATTAGTAGTTGGGTTTCGTGTTGGTTTTGTGAGTTTCTTGGTGATTCTATCAATTAGATTGTGCGTGGGTATACTTTTTGGGCTTATGGGGGCCCCAATCGACATACATCCGTGATATTAGGGCCTTACACCCATGTACAATACCATGTCTCAATCCGATGACAGTTGTGGTTTTGGCCTACTCGTGTTTCGTTAATTGGTATCATTGCACACCACTTGGGTTGATTCAATTGGTGTTCAGTGATTCTCTATACATGCGTACTCTTTGATCAGAGTTTCAATTTGCTACATTTACTATAGTTCTCTATATTTGAGTCTTTTATATTTACAACACTTTAATTGGTTGGCCAATGATGCCTACTGGGTGCCTGTTACTGGTATTCACCCCTACATTTTTGCATCTTCCCATGGTTCAGGTCCAAGGACTAGCCGCAGTCACTAGGTTAGGGGTTCATAGGGGGTTCCGGAGACATTGGGGACCTTCAACAGCTTTGGATATTCTACAGTCTCCTTCTGTTTTGACGGTTGTCTTTTGTATTCAGACAATGGCCTTGTATATGTAGTGGGATTTGTATGTGTAGATTGTAATTCTGGTTATATGTATGTTTTATTTTGATTCTCTAGTAGATCTGTACAGTTGACTTCTAGGTTCTGGGTAGGTTGCAGTTATTTACATTGCTGCGTTTGCTATAGCTTGGCTAGAGAGCTGGGACAGGTACGCACCATCATGACAGGGATCAGGTCGTGACATTAAAGATGCGTGAAGATTCAAGAGGATTGTAATCATTTAGTACTAGTTAGTTTGAAGAAAATTCTGCTTTAACCAAAGAATGATAACATTGTTATAACCTTAACATCAGAACTAATAGTCAATTGATTTTTCTGGTGGTATCCCTTCTCAAGATTTTTGTGAGAACTAGTCCCAAAAATACTTCTTTAATATTTTGGGACTTAGCCCAATTTTAGCTTTTCTCAACTTGTCACTTTTTTTCACAAAGATATATATGTTCTGAACTCGGTGAATGCATAAAACATAAGTTTACTTCTCAACTCAATTGCCTATAAATATTTAAAGGTATTCGTTCACATGCTTAAAATATAATGTAAGAACTTCTTGCTCAATTGAAGCTCAAATTCTTGTTCAAGTTATTGCTAAAACGATCATCTTCTAACTCAAGGCAATGCATGAAATAAGCAAGTACAAAACACTTTAATTAATTGAATATCTCTTCAAAAATTTACATGTTGTGCTTTATTGTAGAAATAACCATGATTTTCAAAAGTCAAGTAATGCACTTGGAAATATTCAAGTTTCCTCAAAACTCTTCTTTCACTACTAGCTTCAAAATACTTTTACTTTACTGAAAATAATGCATAATCTACAAAAATGTGAATCTTTCATCTCAAATCAATTTGGGTTTATGCCAGAGGGAAGAATGAACAATAATCAAGAACTAGATTAACATAGGAAATCATACTTTTGATGATAAAGATTCAAATTTAATAGTAAAGGATAATAGGAACTTGAATTTAAGAAAAAATTGGAAAATTCACGATTAAACTCTTACTGACTAAAATTAGATATAGGGCATGAGGACTAACTTAGTCCAACACTCTGAATAGCCTTACATACCAGGAAGAACTATATTCTTGAAGAGCTCTGAAGAAGAAGCTTGAAAGCCCTAGTTTTTCTCCTCTTGAAACTACGTTCTAAGTCCTGAGAATATTTTTTTAGCATAAAAAGATCGATTGATAATATTTAGGGACTTAGTAAGGTGGGAAAGTACTTAAATAACCCTTCTTAAGATGTTGTCAAGATCATCTATAAGTCCAGCTATGGTCTGTAAAAGCTTCTATGGGCCATAGAACACATCCTTAGAATCTTGGGTGGAATTTTGGTGTCCTAGAACTCATTTGACGGGCACAAACTATAGACTGTAGAAGCTTCTACGACCCATAGTTGGGACCGTAATAATCTAGACTGGAAAACCAACCCGAAACATATTTTCACGAGCTGGAATTTATGGGTTTTCAACCTATTTATGCCCTATAGTCCAGGGGTCGTATAAATTTCCTTAGAAAACTCTTCTCTAGCAATCTTCATTAAAATGGTCAAAAGTTTTTGCTCTGAACTCCAAATAAGGAAATCTTGGTGGAGTTGGAAAGGGGACTCAGAGACCTTTTGATTTGATAGGTTATGGGACACCTAATTTTTTTATTTTCCGAGAGTAATGACCATTTGAAGTTAACTCCTGCATAATCTAATATGAAAAACTTAAGCGGTAGGAAGGTTTGAACTCAACTAAGTACTAGAGGTCTCCTGTGACCCTAAATCACTTCCAGTACACTTTCAACATATAGAAATGAGTCTTAAAATATAGTTACAAGTAAGGCATCACTAGGTTCAAACTTATACACTTTGAAACGACCCAAAAGTTACCCGAAAATGTGCCTCAGAAGTGCCTGGAATCATAATTTCCATATATCTCAAAATTCGTGCGTGAAATTGAAAATTCGACTTCATATTCTTGTTCAGGGGCAAAATTGAGTAATAAAAGGGTCTAACCCCAATTTTAGAGCAACCGTAGCAAAATTTGAAAATCGCAAAATGCGATTTCGAGAGAGCTAGTGCGCCCCAGGCACAACACACTAATGGCGCGCCTCAGTGTATTTTTTTGGCGAGTTTTTGTTGTCCGGTCCAAGGCCTTTGGATCTTAGGCCTAAGTCTTTCCATGCGTGAAAGTACCTATACATAGCCATATTTCACCTTCATATCATCCAAAACATTCCACAATACTCTCTTAAACACTTAGACTAATATCTCTCTCAAAATTCAAGTGTCCAAGTCTCTTTCGGATAATATAGAATTCATCTGACCTTCAAGTCTCCATTCGAATCTTCTTCAAGGATTTTACCAAAATCAAGGTATGTGGGCTTCAACCATTGGGTCCTTTCACCCATTGTACGCAAGCTTCTTTTTTTTACCAAAAATACATGTTTCTAAGTTGATTTTTACATATGGGTTTTCTATTATGAATTTGACTATGAACTATGTTGGGGTTTTGTAAAAGTATGACTGTTTATGCATATTTTGAGCTATGAATCTTAGATCTATCTTGAGATTTGATGATGTTACCAAATATTGGTGGGATGATTTACTTCAATATTTCTTGCATGATTTCACTCTTTAATTGCATGGATTTACACTAGCATTGCACACCTACCAAGTATTTGATAAAATGTCTGATTATGATTTCTTGAGGAATTGAAGGCCCAATACATGTCTTATGAGATAAATGACTTTATGATGATAAAAGGGATGTATATATATAATATTCTCCTATATTGTGTTGGAAATTGGCCATGCTCACTCAGGAGGTTGTGAGCCCGTGTAACCATGTCGAGGGGTTTATACCTTGATAAACAGGTTGAGGGGTTTGTACCTCAATCACCATGGGTGGTAGGGTGTGACGACCCACTAATCAATCAAGATGTTTGTACCTTGATAACTGGGTTAAGGGGTTTGTACCTCAATCATAATTGGTGGTAGGGTGCGATGATCTACCAACCAATCAAAGGGTTTGTACCTTGATAACCGGGTTGAGAGGTTTATACCTCAATCACCATGGGTAGTAGGGTGAGACGATCCACCAACCAATTAAGGGGTTGGTACCTCAATAGACTATAAACTCTATAATGATGGTCTCTTCTTGCACATGTATAATGTTCTAGGTAAGCATGATTTACTTCAAGCATCTTCCGTGCATGCCATATTGTTATATGCTACTCATTTCCTATGCTTATGCATTTCGATTATGTTGCTTATCTCTTGTTGCGTTGTATCCTACATGCTTAGTACATCCAAACGTACTAACACATACTCTATGCCTACATGATGTCACCATGTAAGAACCGAAGACCTACCTGAGCATCTTCCTCCACGTGTCTAGCACGATTTCTCTCAAGCTAGTTGGTGAGTCCTCCATTCCAGGGATAATATGTATGGTCTCATTCTATGTACTAAGACTATCTTTGTTTATGCACGTATTGACTCTGAGGGTGAGCCTGATTGCTTGTCTTGATCCTTGCTCTTATCTATGTAGTAGAGGTGTTGTTGGACAAGTTATCCCATTATGTTATGAGCCTTGACTCTCTTGATTTTGATGATGTCTTATGTTATGGAAGTTTCCTTTTAGTCCCTTTTCCATTATCTCTACTCTTATTAATGTTGTTTAACGCTTTCGTGACCAATGATGTGTAATGATATGTAAAGAGGCTTGTTTGGGGTTCCCTTGGGTTCCCCATTTGAGGTGTCACGTCTAGGCTCGAGGCTTGAGACGTGACAAACTTGGTATCAGAGCACTAGGTTGTTAATGGTCCTCGGCATCCAACACACTGCGTCGATTAGAGTCCTATTCATGGTTGTGTTGTGCACTATAATTATGAGTAGGAGGCTGTGAGACATTTTAGGAAATGTTTCCCTTCTTCATGTTCTAAGACGTCTTATAGAGTTAAAGTAAGGTTTTCCCCCCTTATTATTGTTCTTTGCTATGCTAGATCATGTCTGACACAAGAGGAAGGAGAGCCAACACAACCGAGGATCAACCGGCTCATGGTGAGCTCCGGGATGCTCTCACTTTGCTAGAACAATTTGTGGCTAACTAAGCCAATCAAGGGACCCAAGCCCCTCATGCTCCTACACCGGCATCTCGAGTGAGGGATTTTATGAGGATGAGCCCGCCGTAATTCTATGGATCTATGGTAGATGAGGACCCTCAAGAGTTCATTGATGATGTCTACAAGGTATTGGCTATGATAGGTGTTCGAACGAAAGAGGAATCGGAGTTGGCGACCTACCAAATCAAAGGGGTAGCAAAAATATGCTTTAATCAATGGAAAGAGAAGAAAGGAATCAATAATGTGGTGCTTTGGGAGGAGTTCAAGGCAACTTTTCTTAATCGATTCTTCACTCCTGAGCTTAGAGAGGCTAAGATAGTGGGGCTTATGAATTTGAGATAAGGTTCTATGAGTGTGAGAGAGTATGCCTTCAAATTCAATCAACTCCCTAAATATGCTCTCTACTTGGTTGCCAACCCAAGGTCTAGAATGAACAAGTTCCTGATGGGTATATCTGATTTGGTGAGTGAGGAATGTCGGTCCACTATATTGATTAGCGAGATGGATTTGTCCCATTTGATGACCTATGTCAAACAAATAGAGAAGGAAAAGTTGAGGAAGAGGAGGAGTAATAAGGTTAAGAAGTCCCGTTTTGAGGGAAAGTTCCAAAGTTAAAAGGGTGATCGGTTCCATCAAGGCCAAAGGTCTTCTCATGCTTTTAATAGGGGGTTTGCCAATGATTTCCCAAGGGCCCAAGGTGTTGGTGGTGTGGTTCCTAATAATGTGTGTTCAAAATATGGTAAGCCTCATTGGGGCCCATGTGGAAGACACTAATGCATGATACGGATGTGGGAAAGTGGGTCACAAAAAGATTGATTGTCTTCTTAATAGCAACAAGGGTAAGGAGGTTCATCCACAAGGTGAAAATGCAGTTCATTTGTGGAGAGGTGTCCAACAAGGTGGTGCCTCAATGGACAATCGGTTCTATGCACTCCAAGGGAGGCAAGGGGTTGAGGAGGTTCCCGATGTCATCACCAGTATGTTAAAAGTCTTTGATTTTGATGTGTATGCATTGACTAATCCGAGTGCCACTCTTTCTATTATTACCCCCTTTGTTGCCAAAAAGTTTCATGTTGAGCCCGAATTATTGTGTGAGTCTTATGAGGTGTCTACTCTTATTGGTGCATCTATTGTTGCTAGAAAGGTGTATTAGAAATTGTCCCATTTGCATTTTGCATAAGATATTTCCTTGTGATCTTGTTGAGTTGGAAATGGTGGATTTTAATGTCATACTTGGGATGGATTAGTTGCATGCATACGACACCTCTATTGATTGTAGAACTCATAGGGTCGAATTCCAATTCCCAAATGAACTAGTTCTTAAGGGGGAGAGTCATGATGTGGTGGTAAGGGTAGGTTCATCTGTTGCATTAAAGCTCATAAGTTGATCTTTGAGGGGTGTCTCTATCATCTTGTTAGGCTAAGGGATATGAAGTCCAACGTCCTTCCTATAGAATCGGTTCCAATTTTAAATGAGTTCCTTGATGTCTTTCCAAATGACCTTCGTGGTGTTCCTCCCGAAAAGAAAATAGATTTTGGTATAGATCTCCTTCCTGATACTCAACCCATTTCTATTCCCCCGTACTGCATGGCCTCGGTGGAGTTAAAGGAGCAATTGAGAGATTTGTTGGAGAAGAGTTTCATTAGGCCTAGCCAATCACCATGGGGTGCACCGGTGTTTTTTGTGAAGAAGGATGGGTCCCTTAGAATGTGTATTGACTACCGACAACTTAATAGGGTCACCATAAAGAATAAGTATCCTCTTCCAAGGATTGATGATTTGTTTGACCAATTGCAAGGGGCTAGTCACTTCTCTAAGATTGATCTTTGGTCTGGGTACCATCAAGTGAAGGTGAGGGAGTGTGATATTCCTAAGACGACCTTTCGGACTAGGTATGGCATTATGAGTTTGTTGTGATGTCTTTTGGGTTGACCAATGCACCGGTTATCTTCATGGATCTTATGAATAGGGTCTTCAAACTCTACCTTAATTCGTTTGTTGTTGTCTTCCTTGTTGATATTTTGATTTATTCACATAGTGAAGAGGAACATATGGGCCATTTGAGAGTAGTGCTACAAAGATTGAGGGAAGAGAAGTTCTATGCCAAGTATGAGTAATCTGAATTTTGGTTAAAAGAGATTGCCTTCCTAGGTCATGTGGTGTCGGGAGACGGTACTTAAGTGGATCCTAAAAAGACGGATGTGATTAGAAATTAGCCTAGACCATTGACCCCATTGGATATTAGAAGCTTCTATGGCTTAGCCGGTTATTGCTGGAGGTTTGTGAATCAGTTGTCTTCTATTGCTTCTCCTGTGACCAAGTTGACTCAAAAGAAAGCCAAATTTGTGTGGACCAAGGAGTGTGAAAAGAGTTTCCATACATAGAAAGATAAGTTTGTGTTCGCTCCTATATTGTCACTATCGAAAGGGCTAGAGGGTTTTGTTGTGTATTGTGATGCTTCAAGGGTCGGTTTGGGTTGTCTTGTAATGCAAAATGGTAAGGTGATAGCCTATGCTTCTAGACAAATCAAAGTGCATGAAAAGAATTATCCTACCATGATCTTGAATTAGCCGTTGCGGTCTTTGCTTTGAAAATTATGCATCACTATTTGTATGGGGTGCATGTTGATGTGTTCACCGACTATAAGAGTCTTTAATATGTCTTCACTCAAAACAATCTCAACTTGACACAGAGAAGGTGGTTAGAGCTTCTTAAGGATTATGATATGAGTGCATTATCATCCCGGTAAGGCTAATGTGGTGATGGATACTTTGAGTAGGATGTGTATGGGTAGCCTAGTTTATGATATGAGTGCATTATATAGGGTGGGTAGGGAGGTCCATTGGTTGGCTAGATTGGGAGTTAGGTTAGGTTGGTCCATCGTTGGCTAATTTGTTTA
>JAABOM020059938.1:0-12311 GCA_011800125.2 Solanum clarkiae
AGTGAAGGAGAAGTAAGACCAAGACTCTGTCTTGTTCCAATTGAAAGAAGCGGTTCACAAGCAGAAGGTGATGGTTTTCTCCAAAGGGGGAGATAGGGTATTGAGATATTAGAGAAGATTGTGTATGCCCGATGTTGATGGTGTTCGAGACAGAATCATGACCGAATCTCATAGCTCCAGATATTCTATTCACCCCGGTTCTACTAAGATGTACCATGACTTGAGGGAAATCTATTGGTGGAATGGGATGAAGAAAGATATTGCTGAATTTGTATATAAATGCCCCAATTACCAATAGGCTATGGTTGAACATTAGAGACCATGTGGATTAGCTCAGAACTTTGAAATTCTTGAGTGGAAGTGGGAAACGATCAATATGGATTTTATCACTGGCTTACTAAGATCTCGAAAGCAGCATGATTAGAGTTGGGTGATTGTTGATAGGATGACGAAACTTCTTGGCAGTCAAGACAACTTATATGACTGAAACGTATGCCCGACTGTATATTCGTGAGATTGTGAGGTTGCATGGGGTTCCCTTGTCCATTATCTTGGACAGAGGAGCTCAATTCACCTCTCAATTCTGGAGATCCTTTTAGAAAGGATTGGGTATGAAAGTACATCTGAGCATAACTTTTCACCCTCAGACGGATGGACAGGCAGAGCGCACCATTCAGACCTTGGAGGATATGTTGAGAGATTGCATCATCAACTTCAAGGGTAATTGGGAAAACCACCTACCATTGGTTGAGTTTGGATACAATAACAGCTACCGTGCTAGCATTCAGATGGCCCCCTTATGAGGCATTATATGGGACGCAATGTAAATCACTGATTGGTTGGTTCAAGGTTGGTAAAGCTGAGTTGATAGGACCTAATCTCGTCACCAATCTACAAAGAAGGTGAAAGTCATCAGATAAAGGTTGAAGACATCCTAGAGTCGTCAGAAGTCATATACAGATGTGAGGAGAAGGGACTTGGTGTTTGAGGTAGATAATTGGATGTACTTGAAGGTGTCATCCACAAAGGATGTCATGAGATTTAGTAAGAAGGGGAAGTTGAGTCCACATTACATCAGACCATACCAAATTATAATAAGGATTGGGAAGGTTGCTTATGAGCTAGACTTGCCTTTCGAGTTAGACGGAGTTCACCCAGTGTTCCATGTGTCAATGTTAAAGAAGTGTTTGGGAGATCCAACCTTAGAAATTCCTGTGGAGAGTACAGGCGTGAATGATATCCTATCTTATGAAGAAATTCCAATCCAGATCTTTGACCGACAAGTTCGTAAGCTGAGGAATAAAGAGATAGCCTCCATTAAAGTCCTGTGGAGGAATCAACTTGGTTGAGGAAGCTACGTGGGAAGCTGAGGAAGCTATGAAACTCAAATACCCACACCTATTCGTGCCTAATGATGATGATGTTGAAGGTAAATGTCCTTATCCTTAATGATTATTGTTGTCTCCTTTCATTGAGTTGATGCATTTATCTTATTCTATCCCCGAGCCTAAGACAGAGATAGATAGGTGATGGATAGTTGAAAGTTCGAGTGTTCCCGAGTGAGGAATGAGATGAGTTGTGGGATTATTCGTGATTCTACTCAACCTTTACTCATCATTCCAGGATGAATGATCCCAAGGGGGATATGATGTAACACCCCATGAAATTACCAAAACACCCCAAAAATATATCATGCGTACAACAAGCCTTCTAAAGCTCTGATGGAAAATTCGAGACCGAATTTGCGATCAGTGTAGAAAATCAAGTTAGAAAATGATCTTAAGCCACTTTAAAGCAACCGGGTCAAAAAATAAAATTCCAAAAATTTGCAAAACAGTAGCAAATCCGCGCCCCTAGCGCGACTCAAAGGGGCCGCAGAGATGCACTCGTGAGTTTTTAAAAATTTCGACGGGAATTGAACTTTTCAAAAAATAGTGAAAATGTACTGGTCTGCGCCTATAGCGTGACGCGGACCAGTACATCAGTTTTTGAAGTTTTTCTTTTAATTATAGGGAGGGTATTTTGGGTATTCCCTACCCATTTTTAAGACTTAAAATGTGTTTTAGAGTTCGTTTATTAGCGATTGAGGGTTTAAAACCATATTTTTCTTAAGTTAAACGTACTTACTGAGAGAGGAGAATAAGAGAGGGTTGAAGGTTTCTACTCCAAGTCATGATTTCCTTAAAGATTTGAATAATCTTCATCACAAGTATGACGGGAATTGAACTTTTCAAAAAATAGTGAAAATGTACTGGTCTGCGCCTATGGCGTGACGCGGACCAGTACATCAGTTTTTGAAGTTTTTCTTTTAATTATAGGGAGGGTATTTTGGGTATTCCCTACCCATTTTTAAGACTTAAAATGTGTTTTAGAGTTCGTTTATTAGCGATTGACGGTTCAAAACCATATTTTTCTTAAGTTAAACGTACTTACTGAGAGAGGAGAAGAAGAGAGGGTTGAAGGTTTCTACTCCAAGTCATGATTTCCTTAAAGATTTGAATAATCTTCATCACAAGTATGTAAAGGCTACCCAGAACATGGAATTGTTCTTCCATGTGCCCCATTGTATAGATTATGTTGATAGTTAATTACTGATAGAACTTGATTTGTGATTCTTGAAGAATTTCTTGAATTTTATCATTAATTTGTGTATGTAATCTTAAATTGATGATCCTCATACTTTTAAACAACCTTTTACATGTATTATTGTATGATTATGTGATTTACCTACTTTTTTAACTGATTACTTGAGCCATTGTATAACCTCTACATGGCTAAGTGTTAAAGACTAATTAAATTAACCTAGGGATTGACGTCTAGAGCCTGGGTTATGTATGTATGCGTTATTGCTGTGGTCTGGGTCTTGAGATGAGTGTTTGATGGCCGAGGTTGATGATGTGAGTGTCCTTAGAGTCTAGATGAGATTGAACTTTGCCTTGAGAGCACAAATCCTACTCTTGAGTTTATAGATGATGAGATGAAGTAAGTGTTCTTGCCCGTAGAGGCTGGGTGATGAACTTATTTATGAATTGATAGACTTTTGAGCAAATTCAGTCCTGGGAGGAGTATTAGCACTGAAATGGGTAAGAGTGAGTCCCACTCGTAGTCATTATATGGTCAGCATAGAGAGGATTGGACCGTGAAAGTGGATGCTTCCTTTGCCCCGTCGAGGGCTTGACAGACTTCTTTTTGGATCTCTGAGAGACTCGTCCTATACCCCGACAAGGTACTAGGTGGATGTGGCAGCGACATCTCTTTGTTGTATTATCACCAGCTCATAGGTGGTGGTTATCGATTATAGAAACTCCCAGATAGGTTCCATGATGATAGTACTTGGACGTTGAGGTGATAGGGTGATGTCTTAATGGACAGTGATATGATAGAGACCTTTTCTTACTCTTAGTTGAGGATAAGTAATTGATGTATGGATTGTCATTGTTTATTGTTACTTTAACCTGTTTTACATACAATACATTCCATGTACTAACACCCTTTTGGTGCTGCATTATTTTATGATGCAGATTCTGTAGATAGAGGACTTCAGCAGCCTAATCGTTGAGTTCAGAGATTTTGTGATTGCCAATCTTGGTGAGTCCTCCACTACTTTTAGAGGGCATATTTATTTTCTATTATCTAATTTGATGTATTTTATCTTGATTGTGATAGCCAAGGACTATCATGGTACCTTCATAGACACTAGCTGTAGAGGCTTCATTGACATAAATAGTTGATAGTTGGAGTTGAAGTCATTTCCTAGTTTCTTATTTATATGGAGACTGTTAATCTATTCTTAGCCCACTGATAGCCTTTTTATTTACTTACTATCTTTTGCAATTTGAATTGATTGAACGAGTGCGATGAGACTAGGTGGTTCGCTTGGGGACTAGCAATAGTCTCTGAGTGCCAGTTACATCTAGGGTACCCTCCCGAGGCGTGACACACCTGTTGAAAGTAAGAGCATGTGTCGAGTTTTGTATTGTCATGCCTCTAGTAAAGTCTTTTGGCTATAGTCTCGGGCTATCTTTGGAATGTCATATTCCCTCAGATCAGACTCCATGGTTCTCATGGAATGCAATCGTAAATCCATGATTCCAAAACTCAACTCAACAATGCAATAATTAAACATAATATTTTAAATCAATAAGAGATAGTATATATAACTCAAAAATTTTCACCAAAACAAAGAAAAGATTTAAACTTACATTCACGACTTGATTGTTTTGAAAAAGAATGGGTAGGGCACAAGATGAACTATCCAACATTTTAATAGCCCTACATACCTAGCAAAAATAAAGATTGGTGTAATATTCGATAAAATTATCAAAATACCCCTAGAATGGAGACATGCGCGCAATGCATTTTCCCAAGCTCGGATGGAAAATCCGAGATTGAATTTGTGATTAGCACAAAAAATTAAGCTAGAAACTAGTCTCGACCCAATTTAAGAGCAACCTAGTCGAGAAATAATTTTCATGAAATTTACCAAAACAGTAAGGGACGCGACAGGGCCGCAATGTGGCCCCATTTCCTTCCCAAAACAATGAGGGTACGTGACAGCTCCGCGATGTGGACCCATCACGGACCCACACTTATATATTTCCTCAATTTTTCGATGGGATTGAATTTTTGAAAGTCACAGGTGCGCAATAGGTCCGCGTTGTGGACCTGTTATCCCAACCTGTTCCACTAAGTTTAAAAATTTTAAATCTTTTGAGGGGCATTCTAGACTTTTTTCCATCTCTTCTATACTTAAACCACGACCCACATAGGTTATTTTTGAGGAGTAAATAGGGTCAAAAAACCCCATTCCAAGTCCTTCATAATACTTGAAAGTTAGAGCTTGAGAGAGATAAGAAAAAAGAACGTGAGATTGGAGAATTTTTTACGGGTGATTTGTGGAGCTTTATCCCAGGTATGTAAGGCTAAACGAAAACATGAGATTGTTCTTCCATCTACCCCATAGATCGTCATAGATGAGTTGAGAGTCCATGAGTCCTCGTATATGTTTCTTGAAATACCTTCTTGATTATTTTCTTGAAAATTGTATCTATTACATGTATTTTCATATATTGATGACCTTCATAAATTTGTTTTCTTGAATTGAATACTTTTCATGAGATATTGTATTAAACCCTATATGTTAACTTTTGAAAGCATGCATGAATGAATCTAGGGATGGAGTCTAGAGCCTTGACGTGAGTATGTTGATGGAAATCTTGATGTGAGTATGAGGTTGATGTATTTGAGCTTGACGATGCTACGAGTCTATATAATTAAGTTCTTGATGTTATGTCTAAATGACTTCTTCTAATTCATGATTTGATTCCTTGAGTTCTTAAATGAGAATTGAGTTCATTGAGATGAGTTTAAGTCCCTCAAATAAAGAGGACCCCTGAGTTTGAGTTAATTAAGATTATGAGAGTCTCCACGAGACTAATTGAAATGATGAGTGCCTCCACGAGGCTACTTGAGATGGTGACGAGGAGTCTTATGAGCATTGAGTCTTGGGAGGAGTATCTAGTATCAAAATGAGTAAGAGTGAGTTCAACTTGAACTCATTACCTACGCCTCCCCAGCACAGGAGAGGATTGAACCAATATATCTCATGGTTCCCTCTCGAGTTTACATCTCTGAAATCAATAGAGGATGGCAGAGTTCAGATTCCTTGTGGATCATATTCGTCCCTTACCTGGCAAGTACGGGATGGCTGTGACAACATCAACATGATTTTTGTACAACCCCTGGATCATAAGTGGTTGTTATCGGTTAAGAGAAACTCCCAGAAAGTTACCAAACTGAGCAATCCGAGTCGAGATGAGATAAGATAAGATGATGAGATGAGTTGAGATGAGATGAGTTGAGATGAGTTGAGATGAGTCCTTCTGAGATGAGTTTGATGTGGTTGATGAGTTGATGGGTCACTTGTCTACTCTTTATTCTTTCTTTAGATAGACATTTGACATGTTGATTGATTTCTATATTGATGTGGATTGTTGTTTTTATATTATTCTATATGTTTCGGTTCCACTCAGATATTTTACATACCAAAACATTTCAAGTACTGACATCCCTTTTTGAACTACAGTATATTATGATGTAGATATGTAGGACAGAGGTCACCAGCAGATGAATCTTTGAGGACCTTCGAGTGCTCAGTACATTGGTGAGCCTCCCCTACTTCGGAGGAGTCATTACATTATTTTCATCATGCTTTAGAGTTAGTTAGTGATAGAGGCTTCATAGGCTAGAGTCAGATGTTGATGTTGGAACTTGTGAGCTGGTTTCTTTCTACTGGCCTTTCATTGTATTATTATTTGAGACTAGATGGTTAGATGTGCCAATTTATTCCTTATGTCTTCCGCTGATTTGTAGAATGTGTGAATGGACAAATGTGATAAAGCCAAGTGGTTCGCTTGGGGACTAGCAATAGTTTCTGCATGCCGGCCATGTCTTGGGTCCCCTCCCAAGGCCTGACAAACTTGGTATCAGGGCACGAGTTCAAGTATCCTAGGGAGTCTATGAAGTCGTGTCTGGTAAAGTCTTGTTTATAGGTATATTGTCGACCACAATTGATAAACAGGAGGCTATAGGACATTAAGAATTGTCTCCCTTCATTCATGTTCTAAATCATGCTATAGAGTTATACTCTACGAAAGTTCTATTCTAATTCATGCTTTGTACGTTGCAGAATTGTGATCATGCCTCCCATAAGAGCCGTCAGAGGTAGAGGGCGTCAGGCCAGACAGAATGTCAATCCACCTGAGCCTTAAGTACATAAAATTCCCCTGGATCAAGCTATCTCCAATATTGAGCTTCGCCAAGCCATCCAAACTCTAGCCCAGGCTATCATAGCACCTGCTGTGAGATCAGGAGCGGCACAATAGGATGCCCATGACACTTCTAGAGTCCATGAATTCTTGAGGATGAATCTGCTTGAGTTCACAGGGTCTGCATCCACTGAGGATCCTAAGAACTATATGCAGGAGCTTCAGAAAGTGTTCAAAGTGATGCATATGGACGATGCTAACAGAGTGGAACTGGCTGTTTATCAACTAAAGAGGGTGGGTAGATTATGGTATGACCAGTGGAAGATGGGTAAAGGGAAGAATGCCCACGTGATGACTTAGGCTTTTTTTTAGGAAGCTTTCTTGGGATGTTTCTTCCCAAGGGAGAGGAGAGAGGCGAAGGTGAGGGAGTTTTTGAACCTGAAATAGGGCTCTATGACTGTATAGGAGTATGGGATGAAGTTCACACAATTATCCTACTATGCTCCAGATATGGTTGCTGACGTGAGGGGAAGGATGGGGATGTACGTGGATAGGTTAAATAAAGGTCCAAAGAGAGATAGGAGGGGAGCTATGCTCGTGAGTGACATGGATACTGGGAGATTGATGACCTTTGTGCAACAGGCTGATGAAGAGAGACAACGGGGGAACGAGGAACTCAAAAGTAAGAAAGCTAAAACATCCAGCCATGGGGTTGGGTAGAGAGGCAATGGAAATCGGTTTTCCAGCACTATCATTTACTAGTGCACCTACACCTAGAGTCAGAAATGATCAGAATTCTCAGAATATTGGATCCCATGGGTCTCAATCACAAGCTAGTGTGACTTAAGGTTCACAAGGAAAGACACCACGTGGTACATGCGGTAAGCTACACTTAGGTAGGTGTCGTGAGGGGACTGATGCGTGCTTCTGGTGTGGTCAAGTAGGGAATTATCAAAGAGACTGTCCAAAGCGAGCTGACCAGGCTTAATCTTTTGCACCAGCCCCTCTTTTCTAAGGGGAATCAGAGAGGTACCACTTCAGGCACAAGAGGAGCTACAAACCATTTGTATGCCATGGGCAATCAACATGATTAGGAAAACTCCCTAGATGTTGTAATGGGTATGCTTCGAGCCTTTGCTATTAATTGTTATGTGTTGATGGATCCTGGTGCCACATTATCTTTTGTAGCTCCTTATGTGGCCAATAGATCTGGTGGAACCCCTGAGAGGCTTCTTGAACCTTTGGTGTTTCTACTCCCGTGGGTGAGTCTATTCGAGCTGAGAGAGTCTATAGAGCTTATGTAGTGTCTATCCATCATAGGGACACTATCATTGATCTGATTGAGTTAGATATGACTAATTTTGATTTGATCCTCGGCATTGATTAGCTCTCCACCTGTTATGCCTCTATTGATTATAGAGCCCAAACCGTTAACTTTCAAATTCCAAATGAACCAGTTCTAGAGTGGAAGGGTGACTTTGTAGCATAATACCTTAGAGCCAGAAAGATGATTGCTAAGGGGTGTATTTTCCACCTCGTGAGGGTTAAATATGATGATGTTAAGCCCCCAACTCTCGAGTCAGTTCCGATCGTGAATGATTTGCCTGAAGTCTCTCCTGATAAAGAGATTAATTTTGGGATTGATGTCCTTCCTGATACCCAGCCTATCTCAATTCCACTTTATAGGATGGCCCCCGCTGAACTGAAAGAATTGAAGGAGCAGTTGAAAGATTTGTTAGAGAAGGGCTTCATAAGGACGAGTGTTTCTTCATAGGATGCTCCTGTCCTACTCATGCGAAAGAAAAATGGGTCTGTCAGAATGTTTATTGACTATAGGCAACTGAACAAGGTCACCATAAAGAACAAGTATCCTCTCCCAAGGATAGATGACTTGTTTGACCAACTTCAGGGTGCCTCTTGTTTCTCAAAGATAGACCTCCGGTACGGTTACCATCAGTTGAAAGTGAGGGATGTGACATTCCAAAGACAACCTTTAGGACTAGGTATGGCCATTTAGAATTCTTGGTCATGTCCTTTGGGCTGGCGAATGCACATGCAACCTTTATGGATTTGATGAATAAAGTGTTCAGATAGTATCTGGATATGTCTGTGATTGTGTTTATTGATGATATTTTGGTGTATTCAAGAGATGAAGAGGAGCATGCAAAACACCTCAGAATCATCCTTCAAACCCTTAAGAACCATGAGTTATATGCAAAACTTTTGGAATGTGAATTATGGCTTAAATCTGTGGCTTTCCTAGGCCATATTATCTCTGGTGATGGTATTTGAATGGATGTTCAAAAGATTGAAGCAGTTAAAAATTGGCCCAAACCAAACTCTCCAACTGATATAAGGAGTTTCTTGGGGTTGACAAGCTACTATCGCTGATTTGTTGAGGGACCATTGAAAAAGTTGACTAAAAAAAAGGTCAAGTTTCAATGGTTCGATGAGTGTAAGAAGAGTTTTCAAGAGTTAAAGACTAGACTGACTACTGCACCAGTCCTAACCTTGCCTGCTGGAATAGAAGATCTTGTGATCTATTATGATGCTTCAAGAGTTAGATTGGGATGTGTGTTGATATAGAGATGGAAGGTGATAGCCTATGCTTGTAGAATCTTAAGATTCATGAGAGGAATTATCCAACCCATGACCTTGATTTGGCGGCGGTGGTGTTCACACTCAAAATCTGGTGCTACTACTTGTATGGAGTATATGTGGATGTGTTCACTGACCACAAGAGCTTGCAGTACGTCTTCAGTCAGAAAGAGCTCAACCTGCGACAGAGAAGATGGTTAGAGTTGCTCAAGGATTATGACATGAGCATTCTTTACCATCCAGGTAAAGCTAACATTATTATTGACGTTCTTAGTAGGTTGTCAATGGGTAGCATAAACCATGTGGAGGAAATAAAGAAGGATCTAGCTAAAGAAGTGCACTTATTAGCTCGATGAGGAGTCCAACTTGAGGAGAATGATGAGGGAAGAGTTAATATCCATAATGGGCCTGCTTCATCTTTGGTGGAAGATTTGAAGGAAAAACAAGACCGAGCTTTTGTCCTACTCCAATTGAAGGAGGCAATCCATAAACAAAAAGTGATGGTCTTCTCCAAAGGGAGGGATAGGGTGTTGAGGTACCAAAGTAGATTGTGCATCCTAGATATTGGTGGTATACGAGATAGAATCATGGTTGAAGTTCATAGCACTAGGTATTCCATTCATCCTGGCTCTACCAAAATGTACCACAACTTGAGAGAAGTCTATTGGAGGGGTGGAATGAAGCGGGATATTGCTAAATTTGTTTCCAAGTGCCTGAACTATCAACAAGTGAAAGTTGAGCACCAAAGGCCACGTGGATTAGCTAAATTTTGAGATTCTGGAATAGAAGTAGGAGATGATCAATATGGACTTCCTTACTAGTCTACCGAGGTCTCGAAAACAACATGATTCAATATGGGTGATTGTGGATAGGATGACTAAATCGGCTCACTTCTTAGCAGTTAAGACAACTAACATTGTGGAGGAGTACGCCAGGATGTACATCCAAGAGATTGTGAGGTTGCATGGGGTTCCCTTGTCCATCATTTCGGATAGAGGAGCTCATTTCACCTCCCAATTTTGGAGATCATTTCAGATAGGATTGTGTACGAAGGTGAATTTGAGTATATCTTTCCATTCACAAACCGATGGCCAAGCATAGCATACAATTAAGACGTTAAAAGATATGTTGAGAGCCTGCATTCTTGATTTCAAGGGAAATTAGGATGCGCACCTACCACTGATTGAGTTTGCATATAACAATAGTTATCATGCAAGTATTCAGATTGCTCTTTATGAAGATTTATATGGGAGGAGATGTAAATCACCAATTGGATGGTTCGAGGTTGGAGAAGCGGAGTTAATTGGGCCTGACCTTGTCCATCAAGCAATGAAGAAGGTTAAGATCATTAGAGAGGAATTGAAGACTGCGCAAAGTTGCTAAAAATCCTACACCGGCGTGAGGAGGAGAGATTTGGAGTTCAAAGTGAACGACTAGGTATATTAGAAAGTGTCATCTATGAAGGGTGTCATGAGATTTGGGAAGAATGGTAAATTAAGTCCACGTTATATTGGACCCAAATTGTGAAGAGGATTGGGAAGGTTGCCTATGAATTAGAGTTGCCTTCCGAGTTAATGGTATTCATCTGGAGTTTCATGTTTCGATGTTGAAGAAATGCTTGGGAGATCCTAACTTGGTAATCCATGTGGAGAGCATCGAAGTGAAGGATAGTTTGACCTATGAAGAAATGCCGGTGCAAATCCTTAATTGTCAGATTCATAAATTGAGAACCAAAGAGATAGGCTCAGTCAAAGTCCTGTGGAGGAATCAATTCGTTGAGGAGGCCACATGGAAAGCTGAGGAAGAGATGAAAGAAAAATATCCACATCTATTCATGCCATTAGATGAGAATGTTAAAGGTAAAGTCCTTACTCTTGACCAAATAGATTGTCTTTTCTTGTTGATTGTCTATTCTTGAGTTCGAATAAAGATGGTTGATAAAAATGAAGAGTTAAAAGATAGATTGATAGATTGAATATTGAGAGGAGTTTCGATTCTATTCGTGCTTTAATATCCACCCTTACTCATCAATTGAAGACGAATGATCCCAAGGGGAGATGATGTAACACCCGATAAAATTATCAAAATACTCCTCGAATGGAGATGAGCGCACAATGCATTTTCCCAAGCCCGGATGGAAAATCCGAGATCGGATTTGTGATCAGCATGGAAAATCAAGTCAGAAAATGGTACGCGATAGGGCCGCGAGGCGGACCCAAAACAGTGAGGGTACGCGACAGCTCTGCGACGCGAACCCATTGCGGATCCATACTTATATATTTCCTCAATTTTTCAATGGGATTGAATTTCTAAAATTCACAGGTGCGCGACAGGTCCACATCACGGACCTGTTATCCCGACCTGTTCAACCAATTTTAAAAATTTAAAATCTTTTGAGGGGCATTCTAACTTTTCCCCTCCTTTTCTAAACTTAACACCCGACCCATATAGGTTGTTTTGAGGAGTAAATATGGTCAAAAAACCCTATTCTAAGTCATTTTTCACAATACTTGAAAGTTAGGACTTGAGAGAGAGAAGAAAGAAGAATCTGAGATTGGAGAATTCTTGATGGGTGATTTGAGGAGCTTTATCCAAGGTATGATAAAACATGGCTCATAACTGTGATTGTTGTACAAGCCCTGGCTTACAAGTGGTTGTTGTCGTGTTAGACCCCGTAGTTCTTAAATCAAGTATAACTATTCAATTGGGAAATTGTGTTGTGACTGTTGCGTAAGTTGAACTTAAGATTTTTGGTTCATGATTGGTGTATTAAGTGAATTTGGCGTGCATAATTAAGTTTGAGTCGGAAGTCCTTGATTGGATTAAAAATAGAAAAGTTTGGGATCTAATTGAACTATAGGCTAAATGTGAGCCCTTATAGTGCAAACATTTTAGGAATGAAGGCCTATATAAAGGGTCTTCTTGTTCTCATAAGAACATTCATGT
>JAABOM020059939.1:0-12309 GCA_011800125.2 Solanum clarkiae
TTATTATCATTTGTTTATCTATTTTAAGGCATTCTAAAGGTAGAAACGTACAGTAAGGGTATAGTTACAAGTTGGTTCTCCCAGGCCTTATCGGCAATGGGTGCCGGTCCGCCCTACGGGACTTTAGGGCGTGACAATCATGACCTTAAACAAGGTGAAATAAATGAGGTACTTGTAGGACTTAGGAAGCTATCAAGTGAGTCACCTACATGCTTAGCTTAAATATACTAGCTAAACGGAGACGAAGCCTGAAGCCAAATCTGTCCAAGTCCGATAGTGAATAAAATCCGTGTTAAGGGTGTAACTTTATCCCATGTTTTAGCATCGTAAATGGACAATATTTTCATCCCAAGAATAGTAGAGAAAGGGCCCAAGTACAATACAACTCACTTGGTGAATTGGGCCAAAACTATGTAAGGAGAAAAGGGAAAAGTGGGCAGCTAAGGCCCAACCAATTTGAACCCAATAGGGCCCAAGTGAAAGGGGAAAGAATCTCTAAAACCATCTTAACAAAGTAAGATTAAAAATGCCTTAGTAGGTCGGCCAAAATCCCCCTTTAAAAAGGATTTAAAACAGCCCCTTTAAGTTATTTGCTCTCTTTCAACTTGTGAAAAGTAGCCCTCACAAACCTACAGGGGTTCCTAAAACAAGCCTAAACCCTGAAGGTAAAAGTAAGTAATGATACTTGTATATATAGTATGGGGTGTTTATGAAAAACAAGAAGTATATGCTAGTTGTACTTGTGCTGGAAATTTGGACAGCATGTGTCCTACGGATTGTTGTGTACTTTTCTTGTTATTTAAGAAGCTTTTCTCTTCTTGTTTTGTTGAGTTATGAAGTAAGAATTATGTTCTTAACAAGGTTTATTTTGTTAGTGATGTGACCAGGCTGCTGCACCTTATTTACAGCCCGCAAGAGTGAGTTCTTATATAATATTGTAATTGTGTTCTTAGTATGAATTTGTGGGCTGGTGGTTGGGAATTGTTGCTCCACGATCTCCATCTATTTTGGGACTATTTTTGGACTGTTTTAAGGCCGATTGTATGTGTAAGTATGTTATATGAAGTTTGGTTGAAGTTAAAACAGATTTGGGATTGTTGACATCGAAATGTAACGAGACGATGTAACATTATGCCGCCTACTTATATGTTTTGTATTTTTTGTGGAATTGCTATGTATAGGCTATTGTAAGACTGTTATGGTACTAAAATAGGCTGAATATGATATGTATATGAGAATGTATATAAGAAAATATGATTAGAGGCGAAAAAGTTGAAAGAATATCCTCGGGTTTATAATTTTACGCTTGCTGGCCGTGTTTTTTTTTTTAATGAGATTGGGCTGACAAGATGTATCTACTGGCTCCTAATGAGATAGTTTTATCACTTACTGTATTGTAGATAAATATTTGGAGGAACGGAAGGTTATTTTGAGATAATAGTGAGGTCGTACAGCAAGGTATGTAAGGCTACTTGATTTTGTATTACTCTGCATGAAATCTAGATTCTTCCTTGGCACATAGAGGCACTTACCATCTTCGAAACAAGTAATAACCGTGTCTCTACTCTTTCACATGTTCATATTCTCCCATACATAGTCACCTCCAAATCTGTATACATACGTGGACACCAAGTTGCATGGGTTCTTGTTGCTAAATAAAGTTCACGAGTTGTTTCATCTCATACTCATTTCATTATTTGTGTAAAGTACTCTTTCATTGTCATATTGCCTTGTATGATTATCTACATGTCACATGCTACATCTATAGTCCTATAGCTCCAATATTATGACCACCAAAAGAATCATCTCAAAGGTAATTGAAAGGTAAAGTATATTGCTTATTGATGGTTGGTAACCCAAGGGGTGGAAGAATCACCTAGCCAGGGTCGATCCTATCATGGGGGTAGCCCAAGGGGTGAAAGAACAAGCCTATCCAAGGCTGATCCTGATATAGATTTACCACTGATCAACTGATCATTTGTATTATATGTTGTGCAAAGATTATACAGTAAAGGTAAAGTAATAAAAGGAACAGAAAGTACATGATCCCACAGTATAACTAAAGGTGGTCTCTTATCCTGCACCAGTGCATAGTTTCATTTGAGTTGTTACTTCAGATGCAATATTTCCTACCTTACACATTTAGTACATTATCTCATACTGACATCCCTTATGGGGAACCTGCATTTCATGCTGCAGGTAAAGGTGCTAGTAAATCTCCCTAGTAGGAGTACAGGATATCCAACTACTGTTACCAAGCTCTAGGTTGCTTTGGAGCTTTGTGTTTCTAGAGCTTACATTTTTGTATTATATAGTTAGTTGAGGCGGGGCCTGTCCTGACCCTTATCATATGCTTTTCCTTATCTAGAGGCTTTATAGACTATGTAAATTAAAGTGTGGTCATGTCTCGTACTTTAGATAGTGTGGCCCCAATGACCTAGTCATATGCTTACTATTTATTTTCTTAAAGGCATGTCGAATATAGAAATCCCTTATAATATGTATAGAAAGTGCATGGATATAGGTTGGTTCTCCCGAGCCTTATCGGCAACGGTTGCCAGTGCTCCTTAACAGGACTTTGGGCATGACAAAATGTGTGCGTATAATCTGATTTGGAGGCTTTGGATGGGTATTACAGCCCTAAAAGACCTTTAGCATGTATCAAAATTATCAAAAGATCATTAATGAAATGACCCTTGAAAAGTATCCAGGGTCCCATAGGAGAGGCACACGGACCGTGTGAAGTAACACGGACCATATGGGTGAGCGTGAGACAACACTCTGAAAATTTTAGCAAAATTTCATCAAGCTTAGGGAGGTTCTACTGGAGGACTCACAGACCGTGTGAAGTCACACTGACTGTATAGTGCAAATGAGACAACAATTAGAAAATTTCAGTAAAATCTCTTCAACCCAAGGGTGCATCCAATGAAGGTCTGACGGACCGTGTGAAGATTCACGGGTTGTAAAAGCATTCGGATGAAGGTACCAAGTTCCGAGATGGTGATTCCACAATTAGAATTATCTTTTTTTGAAGAGGTTTCATGATACCCCACCCCCACGATCCGTGAGTAGCTACAAGACCCATATGAGTGTTTGTGTGTCTTTTTTAGCAAAAATGGAGAGAATATAGCATGGGAGGGCTTTACAAAAATGGCCATAACTTCTTGATCCAGACTCGGAATTAGGTGAAACTATATGCGTTGGAAAGATAATCGAAAGATCTTTAATTTGGTATGTCATAGTCTACCCAATTATTTTTGTGCAAGAAGATATGGCCATTTTAAATTGACCCTTCTATCGATTATTGTGGAAACCTTAGGCAATGGAATTCGTTTGAACTTGGTTTGATGAAGGAGGCCCCAAAACACCTAAATAAGATTGTATTGAAGGCTTAGAAATGGACTTAGCTTGAGCTTAAATGTTCCATTGCAAGCTCACAACTTGCATGGTATTATATTCTCCCTCCCCCCCAAGGATCATTCACCCTTGAATGAGAAACGAGCTAGCTTGAATGGCTTGACTTTATCATGAAACATTATAACATGAAAACACAATGCATAACTATTTATTTGAAAACCATAAATTCATCAAAATTCATATCAAAACAATTTTCAAATATTTTTTATGCACATGTGTGCATGTCATGTCATGAAACATAGGAGTGAATAAATTAGAACCATTTAGGTTAGGAAGAACCTAATACCATAGGCTTGAGTAGATCAGAAAATATAGGGGGTATCGTCACATGCTACTTGACTCAACTTTCCACATAGCAATTTCATCATGTTGGTTTTCCCTAAGAACTTTAACCGAAGCCACATCTTTGTGGTAAAGCTGCTTTACTTGTCTATCTAACATTTCAATCGAAAGGTCAAGTTCTCCCCAACTCCAACACCTTCTCTAAAGTAAAAATGAACTAGGATCACCAATTAACTTCCTTCAGACCTCGATATGTCTTGGTGGATCTGCCGTATATAGGATAATAAGAGTTGCGGGCTTCACTCATGATCACCGCTCAAAGACCATCAATTGATTCTTTTGGCAATAATAGACTTACCCACAAGAGTATAAACTGAAAAAGGCTCCCTCAAGATTTTAGGACTCAAAACAAACTTAAGAGCCAAAAGATGAGTCTCAAAAGATAAATTTGCACCTGGATCAAGCAAAGCATAAGCACAAAAATCAAATACTTTTAACGTACCCATCACAACATTCAGATTCTCCTCAACTTCTTGAAGAGTATACAAGGCATAGAACTTGTTGTGCCTGGGGGTACCACCTTGCTATTCTTTAGCTCGACCCTGATCCTTCTTTGTCGCCTTATGAGAGTCAACAATTTAGTGACCCATATTACCACATCCGTAGCAAGCACCTGGACCCCTCAAGCACTTACCGAAATGATTCTTCCCACACCTATAACATTGAGGAGGTAATGATCTAACTCCAACTTATGCTTTGGGAGTAGGCACTCTAGCATGGATAACTAATGCACTAGATCCTTTGCCCTGTTGAAAGCAACTAAAACTACCACCAATCCTAGAGTTGGAGAACCCACCATCTTAATGAGACCTCTTAGAATCATTCACCCTCTTCTCCTTAAGCTTTTCTCCTTCAATCTATTCAAAATTTTTCATGAGCCTGGAGATGTCCATATCCCGAATAAGTATAGTTGTACAACATTCTTTCACAACCAACTAGAGATCCCAGAAATAAACTTATGCATTCTTGCACGGGGGTTAGCCACTGGCATAGGATCATACTTTGAGAGCTTTGTGAACTTAAGGACATAGTCCCTCACACTCATACCACCCTGTTTAAGGTTGATAAAATCTGTCATCTTAGCCTCCCGAAGTTCAAGAGGGAATAAACAATCCAAAAAGTCAAACTTAAGCTCTTCCCAATTAATAGCACTACGACAAACCCTCTCTATCAACCATTGAGTATACCACACTTGATCCACATCCTTCATCTGATAAAAACTAACTCAACATTCTCCTCAGAAGTTACTCCCTTAAGATTCAACACTTGAGAGAGTTCATCAATGAATTGTTGAGCATCCTCATCAGCATTTGACCTATAGAACTCCAGAAGATTCGTTCAGGTAAAATCTCTCACTCTAGCAGTCGGAGTTGGATCAGGAGGAGGAAGGTTATTCTATCTAGCCAGGGTAGTCACCACTTAGGCAAGCATATTAATAGAAGTATGAAATTCACCATTAATGATTGGCTCTTCCGTAGGCCTGTGAGGAACTTGGTGCTCATTAATCAGGGCCAGTGTCTGTAGGGGATCTTATTGTGGAGGCATCTTCTTTAAGGCATCAAGGACATCCTCAAAATCAGAAAGTCTTACGAAATGGTTCATAGCATGAAATAAGAAATGACAAAGTGAGACAATTCCTAGAACGCCATCATAGCCTTCCACTCATAGGCATGGTGCAGTCTTCACCCATGAATAGGACTCTACTTGACGCGACATGTTGGACTCCGAGGAATATTTATAAACCTTATGCTCTGATGCCAAACTTGTCACAACCTGGACCTAGGGTCTAGGAGTGACATGTCGAATGGGAACCAAATAGTCCCCAAACAAGCCTTTAAGTATCCACATTCACATCATCGGTTCAGAAGTGCGTAATGAAGTAGTTAACATATAGTTCTAAGGGACGGGAAACTAGAACTCACGCTAAGGGGTAGGGATAAAGATTTGCATGGATTCACATAACACATAGGACATAAGGACTAAGGGGCGGGTAAGTATTACTCACTTTATGGGGGCAAAATGGGACTTAGGATCTATCATATTTTTGTATCACAACATATACTCCATCATATCATAATTGAATCAGAGTGACCATACCCAAAAGATACCTATAGCCATAAGCATAGTATTCAAGTAGCATAACATAACGTACAACTATATAACAATCTACAAGATGTTTGACAATGCCTTTAACATATGGAATAGGACGGGGGCCAAGACATGTCCCAGGCTCACCCTCAAAGTAAGTAAAATATAAGCGGAAGCAACATAATAGGTACATAAATGGTGTCTTGTCCTCGGATGATAGGACTCACCACAACAGATTCTCAAACTCCAAACTAGCCATCAAACAATAGATAGATATAGTCTCTAATCCATACATGGTTAGATCATGTGGACAAAAAAAATATGCATTAGTATGTTTGAATGTACTAAGTATGCAAGCATGCAATGCATATGACTTATCAAACATGCATACATTGTTAGATGACAAAAACCTGCATTAAATGTTAGATGATAAGGGCACATATATATCGAAAGAAGTATATAACAAAGAAGAGTAATATAACGATATACTATGAAATCGTTGATGCATGAAATGCCCTAATGTTCATGTGTAATGGGGATATTACTTGCCAAAGATAGACCTTACTCATCCTTATGGGAACACTATTCTTTTCAGAGAAGCAACCTCACCTTACGGAAACACCACCTATTTTGGAAAGGATTTCCATGCTCATTTAATCACCTTATGGGAATAACACCCATTTCAAAAAGTACTTCCATGCTCATTTACTCACCCTACGAGAACAATACCCTTTTCAGGTAGTACCTGTCATGACCCAAGACTAGGGCCAAGATATGACATGGCGAATGCGGACCCGAAGAGACCCCAAACAAGCCTCTTAGCATATCATTTATACATCCATAGTCCCGAAAGCAATTAAACAACAATAAGATAGTAGAAATAGAGATAAAGGGATTAAACGAAGTCTTTAATAGAATAAATAAAAAAGGAGTCAAACTTCAAGGCATAATTACATATCTTATCAACAACACCTCTAAACATGGAATTGAGCGTGGGCCACGAAACTTTCCACGCTCACCCTCATAGTCATAAGCATCTAAATAAAGAAAAAAGTATTTACATAATATAGAATCAATAGCTATTGTCCTCGGAGTTGAAGATTAACCAAACTTGCTTCAAGAGATAGTACTACCCACGTGGAGGAGGAGTATGATCAAGTGGAGCTCTGGTTCCTACATAGTAACATCATGTAGGCATAGAATATGTGTTAGTACATTTGAATGTACTAAGTATCTAAGATGCAATGCAACAAGATACAGGCAACACAATCAAAATGCATATACTTAAGCAAGAGATGCTATATTAGCAACATGGCATGCATGATCAATGCTTGAAGTAAAACATATTTATATGGAAACATAGTACATGTGTAGGAAGAGACCAACATCATAGACCAAGCAACTTAGTACTTGGAATCCAATCCCTAACACCCCTTGGAAGGTGATTGAGGTATCTATCCCTTAATTTGTAGTAAGGGCCTAGCATCCCCCGACAACATGGTTATGGTATATACCCCTCAACATGGTAGTATGGGCCTAGCACCCTCGACAAGGTAGTCAAGGTGTATACCCCTCAACATTGTAGTACGAGCCTACCACCCCCAAAAAAGGTGGTCAAGGTATGTACCCCTCAACATAATAGTACGGGCCTAACACCCCCGACAAGGTGATTGACGCATAACACTCTCTCAACAAGGTGTGGTCAACTTGCAACACTATATGTAATTTTCATGAAATCAACATATACATACATTCCTTTCATCATCTTAAAGTCATTTTAACTCATAACCATGCAATGGACCCTCAATAACGCAAGAACCCTTAACCGAATATTTTATCAAACACTTAGCGGGTGTGTAATGCTAGTTCAAAATTATGAAATTCAAGAGTGAAATCATGTGTGAAAACTTAATGTAAAACAACCCACCAACACTTGGTAACACCCTCATGCAAGATAAATTAAAACTCCTTATC
The DNA here is from genome assembly GCA_011800125.2 of Solanum clarkiae. Classification (NCBI taxonomy): domain Eukaryota; kingdom Viridiplantae; phylum Streptophyta; class Magnoliopsida; order Solanales; family Solanaceae; genus Solanum; species Solanum clarkiae. The sequence goes on from JAABOM020059939.1 coordinate 7,825, forward strand.
AAATCTCATCATAGAACATAGATTCAAATCTCAAAATATTCTTAAATAGTTCACATTTCATGAAACCCCAACATACTTTATAGTCAAAGCCATAGTAAGAATACCCATAAGTAAATCAACTTGAAAACATGCAGTCGACATAAAAAGGAAGGTTGGGTACCATGGGTAAAAGGATCTAAATGGCTTAAATCCACATACCTCAACTTTGGAGATTTTCTTGTTGAAGATTTGAATGAGAATTTGAAGCTTGAATGAATTTCTTGAGATCTGGATTGAATTTGGTACACTTGAATTTGAGTGAAATATTTGGCTAAGTATTAGAGAGGGTTTTGGGAATGTCATGAATGATATAGGGTTGATAAATGACTAAGTATAGGTGTTTTTACGCATGGGAAGGCTTAGGCCCGAGACCTAAAAGGGCTTGGTCCTAAAATGGAAACTGTCACAAAATAACAAATCTTTGCGTCGTGGAGAGCAAACGCTTACCCCTACTGGAATTGCAAAATTGGGGAAATTCATTTTTCGCTACGGGTCTTCTAAAATTTGGGTTAGACCTATTTCTCACTCAATTTTGCTCCCTGGTCAGGAATATGAAGTTGGATTTTTGATATCATGTACAAATTTTGAGATATATGGAAATTACGATTATGGGTATTTTCGAGGTACATTTTCGGGCACTTTTTGGGGTCGTTTCAATATCTCCCCCTTGGGAACATTCGTCCCCAAATGTCAAATAAGCATACATAAGAAGAGTAATCATGAAGGAATCAGCCCCAACAACAATGCAACAGTGCACTTTAAACACTATTTTCAAGAATCTCATCATAAGTGTTAAAATCACCAAGAACTTGTCAACATAAACATGAATGCATGCAAATGACATAAGGGATGAAACTTAAGACTTGAAATCATATAGGAGACTTAAAATTAGTATCATAGGATTGAGTAGAATGGAAGAGATAGGGATACTGCTTTAGCATGTCCGCCTCGGCTTCCCATGTGGCACTTTCAACTTGTTGATTTCTCCAGAGAACCTTAACGGAAGCTACATCCTTGTTCCTCAATCTCTTCACTTGTCTATCAAAAATTTCTGCCAGGACCTCTTTCAGAAGGCAAATTGTCTTTAACAACACCCACAACATCAAGAGGCACAATAGCACTTGGGTCACCCACACACTTCCTCAACATAGACACTTGGAAGACCGGATGAACTATATTCATGTCATTGGGAAACTCTAACTCATAGGCCACCATTCAATTCCTCCTCAATGCTCTATAAGGACCAACAAATCTTGGACTCAATTTACTCTTATTGCTAAAATGAACCACACCCTTCATGGGTGAGACCTTCAAATAGACCCAATCACTAACTTCAAATGCAAGCTCCCTCCTCTTCATATCGGCGAGGACTTTTGATAACTTTGGACTGTTTTCAACCTCTCCCTTATCAACATCACCTTCTCAATGGCCTCTATAACCAAATCCGGGCCTAACAAAGCCATATCCCCTACCTTAAACCATCCAACTGGGATCTACAACGTCAATTATAGAGAATCTCAAAAGGAGCCATACAATGCAAGAATGATAACTATTGTAGTAAGCAAACTCAATGTGGAAGATGATCATCCTAACTGCCCTTAAACTCCAAAATACAAGCTCTAAGCATATACTCAAGAGTTTGGATAGTTCTTTCGGCTTGGCCATCCGTTTGAGGGTGAAAGGTTGTACTAAGATTTACCTTGGTACCAAGACCTCTTTGGAAGGACCTCCAAAAGTGAGAAGTTAATTGAGCACCACGATCCGATATGATAGACAAGGGCGCCCCATGCAATCAAACCCTTTTATTAATATACAACTTAACATAGTCTTTGGAACCATATGTAGTCTTAACCGATAGGAAATGAGATGACTTTGTCATTCTATCAATCATAACCCAAATGTGCTTTCTAGTCTTAGGCAACCCAACCACAAAAGCCATGTTAATTTCCTCCTATTTCCAAGTAGGTATAACACCCCACACCTTATAATACTAGTACAATTCAAATTAAACATGACATGGTTTGGTCAAATTAGCGCTAATTTTCAAAAGTGCTTGAATCTCGTGTTAATGGGCTATATGTGCGTCTAGCGCTTAAGAGGGTCGACTGTATACATGTTTTGTATCGAATTGAGGAGATTATGTCCTTAAAATGAAATGAGAGAAATGAGGTGCTTGTAGGACTTAGTAAGCAAGTAGGTGAGTCACCTACTTGCTTAGCTTAAAATTGTTAGCTAAGTGGAGACGAGGCTCGACGTTGAAATTGTCCAAGTTCGATTATGAATAAAGTCCTTGTTAAGGGTGTAACTTTGGCCCATGTTTTAGTATCATAAATGGGATATATGGTTAGACCAATAAGTATAACAAAAAGGGCCCCAAAGACATCACAATATACTTAGCAAATTGGGCCCAAAACTAAGTGAAAGCTGAAAATAGGTAGCCCAAGTCCATCAAGTTGGTGCTCCAAAAAGGCCCGAATTTGAGGTCCAAGCCGGTGGGTAAGCAGCTTGATATTGTATGGTATAGGATAGTCAAAATTTCAAGAGAAGGTAGGCATAATAGCTCTTTATAAAGGGCTCCAAAGCAGCTCAACAATTCATTCTCAACTTGAACACAAGAAAAATTAGATTTGCTCTCTACATTTCCTCTCAACTTTTCTGAACTTTGTGAAGCAGTCAAACTACTTGTTTAGGGTTCTTAAGGAACCTCTAGACCTTTAATCCGTAGGTAGTAATTATAGTTGTGTGTTTAGTATGGTTTTATCTTGAAAAACAAGAGATAGATGCTAGTTACACTTGCTGAAATTTGTTGGACAGATTCTGTGCAGAAAGTTGCTGCACCTTTTCCTTTTGTTTTGGTGATTTCTCTATGCTTTTTAAGTTGTATTATGAGGATAACTTGGTGTTCTTAACATAGGTTGAGTTATAAAAATCACCCTAAGGTTGCTGCCCTGATTTTGGTGTCACCTACCAAGCACGTTTTGTTGCGTTATCTTAGTGGAATGTTGATTGGAACTTGTGGCCTGTTGTATATAAGGCTATTAGCTCACGCCCTTCATGACTTCTTAAGTGCTATTATAAGACTGTTTTGGGTTTGTTTATATGTGTAAATGTTGCTGGAATAGTTTGGTTAAAGTTGGAATAGGCTTGGAGCTGTTGACATCGAAAGGTAGTGAAGGAAGGTAATATGATGTTGTCCATTTTTAGATTGTGTGGAATTGTGATGTGTTGTAATTTTTGGGCCACTGTAAGACTGTTATAGCACTGAAATAGGCTGTACATGATGTGTACATGATAATGTATATTATAAAATATGATTAGGGACGGAAAAGTTAAAGGAGTATGCTCGGGTTTATAAACATCCGCTTGCTGCCCATGTATTGTTCTCTTATGTGATTGGGATGCCAAGGTGTATTTTATTGGCTATTAATGCTAGTTTTATTACCTACTATGTTGTAGATAAGTATTTGGAAGAAGGAAATGTTATCTCATGGTAGTAACGAGATCTTACAATGAGGTATGTAAGGTTACTTGATTTCGTATTACTTGGCATGAAACATAGATCTCTCCTTGGTACATAAAGGCATTCACCAACTCCGACACAACTATTAACCATGTCTCCACCCTTTTACATGTTCATATGATTCCATACATAGTCACTTTCAAATCTGCATACTTGTTTGGATACCAAGTTACATGAGTTCTTGTTACTAGACAAAGTCCACGAGTTGTTTCATTTCATACATATTTTATTATTTATGTAATGTACTCCTTTTCATTGTCATATTGTCTTGTATGATTATCTACATGTCACATGTTACATATACAGTCCTGCAGCTCTAATAATGTGACCACCATAAGAACCATCTCAAAGGTAATTGAAAGATAAAGTATACAGTTTTGATAGGTGGTAGCCCGAGGGGGTGGAAGTAACACCTAGCCAGGGACGATCCTATCACGGGTGGTAGCCCGAGGGGGTTAAGGATGAACCTAGCAAAGGGACGATCCCGATATCCCGAGGGGTAGAAGACTCACCTAGCTAGGGAAACATCTTATTACAGGGGGTAGCCCAGGGGTTAAGGAAGAACCTAGCGAGGGACGAACCCAATGCAGTTTCACCACTGATCAGTTGGTCATTTGTATTATAGCTGTGCACAGATTTTACAGTATAGATTTTACAATAAAGGTAAAGCAATATAAAGCACATAAAGTACATGATCCCACAGTATAACTAATGGTGGTCTTTTATGCTACACCGGTGTACAATTTCACTTAAGTTGTTATATAATATATAGTGTTTCCTGCCTTACATACTCAGTACATTATCTGGTACTGACGTCCCTTATGGGGGACCTGCATTTCATGCTGCAGATACAGGTGCTAGTAGATCTCCCCAGTAGGAGTACAGGATATTCAGCTGCTGTCACCAAGCTCTAGGTTGCTTCGGGG
>JAABOM020059940.1:0-12309 GCA_011800125.2 Solanum clarkiae
CTGTTAGTCTTTTAAAATATTTTAATGGTTTCCTAATTATCCGTAAAATTAGGTGGCGACTCTCTGTCTTTTCGAATTTCAAGAATTGATTTTGCTCCAATTAATTGAGTTTAGATTGATTCTCGATTTTTGATATAATTTTTAATTTTTAATTTATTTTTAAAAGTCGATCATTTTTTCGGCGTAACACTTTGTTTCTTCTATCAGCTAAGCATCATTACTTGTAATTAAGAGGTCATCAACATATATTAAAACAATCACTAGTGCTGCATCCTTTTTCTTGGTGAACAAGGAATAGTCAAGATGACTTTATGTGTATCCTGACTCCAATAGTGCCTCAGTGAGCTTGGCATTCCACTATCTGGAGGCTTGCTTCAACCCATATAAGGATTTCACTAACTAGCACACTAGTTTCTTCCCCTTTTCAGCAGTGTAGAATTCTTGAGGGAGCTCCATATAAACTTCCTCAAGTAAGTCACCCTATAGGAAGGCATTGAAGACATCCATTTGGAAAATATTCCAGTTCTTGGCAGCAGCCAATGCTATGATGGACCTAACAGTTGTCATTTTTACAACTGGAGAAAAAGTCTCTTCATAATCTATGCCCTCAGTCTGGGTGTAACTCTTTGCTACAAGTCTAGCCTTGAATCTGTCTACCTCACCATCTGCTCCATACTTGATCTTGAACAGCCATTTGCAGCCAACAATATTTTTTCCTTCTGGTAATTGAACCACTTCCCAGGTTCCATTCTCCTCTAGAGTTTGTATCTCCTTCTGCATTGCATCTCTCCATCTACTATCCTTTGCTGCCTCTATGAAGTTCCTTGGCTCAGTTTCTGCAGAGAACATAGACAAGTAGGCCTGATATTTTGGTGACACATTGTCATAGGACATATAGTTCCTTTGGGAGTGTGCCTTGGTTGTCTAAGTCACATAATCCTTCATCCAAATAGGTGGATAAGGTCTTCTACCAGACTTCCTGAACATGTCATCCTCTCCTCTAGTCATCTGCTCAGGAATAGGATCAACAGCACCAGTTTGAGGATTGCAGTCAGCTGCTGTTTCAGAGACAACATCACTAGGAAACTCTGGATCAGTATTCATTTGTTTGTGACTTGTTGCAATGGGTACAGGAAGTTCTTCATCTTCATCATAAGCTGCTGGACCTATACAGATCAGTGGTTGCTGGTAACTGCCTGTCTATTTGAAAGGGAATATGTGCTCCTTGAATGTTACATCTCTACTGATGAGTAATTTTTTTTGGAACAAACTGTATAACAAATACTCCTTCTATGTGGAGGAGTATCCCATCAATACACATGCCTTTGCTCTAGGTGAAAATTTATCATGTTTGATTACCTTGGTTGCATAACATAAACAGCCTAGGACTCTCAGATGATCTATACTTGCTTTCTGCCCATGGAATTGTTCATATGGTGACCTCCCTTTCAAGACTGGTGTAGGAAGTCTATTGATCAAATACACAGCTAATAATACACATTCTCCCCAAAACTTAATAGGAATACTGCCCTCAAATCTGATTGCCCTAGCTACCTCAAGTATGTGCCTGTGTTTCCTTTCAACTACCCCATTTTGTTGTAGGGTATGTGGACAACTACTCTCATGAACAATCCCAAGACCTTTCAGTAAGGCACAACAGTCAGCACTAAAGAATTCTGTACCATTATCTGTTCTAATCTTCTTAACATGTTTGTCAAATTGATTCTTTACTAGTGCTAGGAAAGATTTCAATATTGTAAACACATCACTCTTCAATTTCAGCAAGTACACCCAACACATTCTTGAGTGATCATCAACAATAGTGAAAAGAATCAAAAACCATTATGTGTTGCAGTCTTGTAAGGTCCCCATACATCAAGGTGCAGCAAATCAAAAATCCTCATTGCCCTAGATACACTCAAATTGAAAGGTAATCTAGTCTGTCTTGCAAGGGGACATACAGAACAACTACTATTCTCATCCTTATTACTGAAGGCACTACTTCTAAAAAAAATGTTGCAGCACTCTTGTGGATGGATGCCCAAGTATGCTATGCCACAGCCTTCTCTCCTCCTTGTTATCCCTGAGTCATCATCACTGCATGAGCCCTCTTATTCCTTTCTGATTGTAAAGTTACAGGCAAGTGATATAGGCCATCCACTTCTCTACCAATCCCCTACACTCTTCCAGTGGAGAGGTCCTGAAGTAGACAGAAATCAGGAAAAAAGTTAACTGAACATCTTAATTGTGTAGTTAGCTTTGACACTGATAATAAATTGTGTTTGAAATTGGGCACCACTAGTACATCTTCTAATGTGTTCCCATCAACTATGTTATAACATCCAACATGTGATACTTGTGGAGTCTCTCCATTAGGTAAATATACCATCTTACTAACACTTTCATGGGCATGACACAACCTATCTAGATTACATGTCATATGAGAGGTAGCACCTGAGTCTACTATCCAGTTTTCTTCTCCTTTTTTAATCTTTACATGTGTATTGTGATCACCAACAGACAATGCATTATTCATGATAATTGTACCTGCCATGTTTCCCCTGTTATCTTCCCCTTTGCTTGATTCTGCATTAGGTCCTTCTTTCTCCAATAGATGCAAGAATTTGTTGTACCGATCTGAACTGAGAGCAGGCTGTGAGTCCACATTCTCTATGATATCATTAGGAGGAAAAGCATCCTTCAATTCCCTTTCACTCCTAGGGTTATTGACATGATTCACCATGTTATGTTCCCTTTGTACCCTGCTGTTTTGCACTGCACTGGGCCCAGGCTTCTTTCTGAATTTCCAATCAGTTGGGTAACCAACAAGCTTGTAGCATACATCCTTAGTGTGCCCCTGCATCTTACAGTAATCACAAAACAGATTGTTATTCCTCCTCTGCTTGTAGTTGTTAAAAGTTCCTGCATTGCCTGCACTGTTATTCTCTGCTGAAGCATATACCCCCTTTCCTTTGTAGTAATTGCTTCTCCCAGCATACAATGCCATGCACTCATTCACATCCCCACTTATTTTGGAACTAGCAGTGGCATACCGATTTTCATCATCCACAATCATGGCATAAGCCCTATTTACACTCGGCAAAGGATTCATCATAAGTATCTGACTACACACATGAATGCATATGTTATTTAGTCGCATCAGGAATGCCAACAATCGCAAGTATTGTAGATGATCAACATACATTTTAGATTTCTCATAATTACATGCCGATGGGGCGCAAGGGCATCAAATTCATCCCACAGGAGTCTCATTCTAGTAAAGTACCCTGAGACAATTAGGTTACCTTGATTCAAAGTGCAGATTTTGCAATGGAGTTGGTAGCTTCTAGACCTATCTACTTTATTGAATCTCACATTCAGGTCTACCCAAACCGTCGCCGCATCTGAGGCATACATAATTCCACTCAATAACTCCTTCGAAACCATGTTAATAATCCACGCAAGAATGAAGGAATTGCATTTTTCCCATTTTTCCTCCAATTCAATGTTGTAGTCTGATTTCTTGCATGTTCTAAGGACAAATATTCTTTTGCTTTTTGCACGAAGTGTAATTAATAGTGACCTACTCCATAGAGAGTAGTTTTCTGCTCCTGTTAGCTGGATCGAAGTAAGAATGCTCCCAGGCGTGTCCGATGGATGAAGATATAAAGGGTGATTCCTATTCCTCTCCACGGCATCAAGTGTATCAATTGGCTTTCCAATTATTTTGTATTCCTCAATTGACTCGCAATCTTCAGTTGATTCGCTATTTTCCTCCGCCATTGTTGGGTTCTTGAGCTTGCTCAAGCTTTGTCGCTGTCGCTGTCGTGGTTATCACGGCGAAGGCTCTGATACCATAAACAATTTCGTGGTCACATAGAAGAAGGAAGAAGCAGTCGAAGGAGAGGAGGATTAGGGCAAAATTCTATTCTATTGAATAGTTAAGAAAAAAGGTTGTACGGTATAACATATGTATTTATACACATGTATATTCACCATGGTACTTATCATGTACCCTCACATCATGGGATAATTTCCTCAACTAATTATAACTAATTATAACTAACTAACATTATTACCTAATAGTCAACAATTATAACAAATACATACAATTAGTTAATTTCCTCAACACCAACCCTTTGGCGAACAAAAAGTAGAAAAATGTGTCTTTCAGCAAAATTTTGAGGACGTCCTCCAAATTTCTATCCTAGTTTATGTTGTCAAGGATTGTTAGCTAATCAAAAGCACCTTGAGATTTTTTGAGACCTTTCCCAAAAATTTTGTCCCAGTTGAAGTTTCATTGTGCTCCAAACTTCGATTCGTTGTAGAAAACTCTTTGCTCAAAATTTTTGATTTCCTTTCAAAAAGTCTATCCCAGTTGAAGTTTACCACATTTGAACCTTGATTTTGTCGAAGATAGACCTCTTTGTTCAGAATTTTTGTGTTCCTTTCAAAAATTTTGTCCCAATTTTCTATCCGAGAATATAACCGAGCAGTTGCGGCACCTATGTATCCTGTTGGGGCGGGAATCAGGTCAAACGTAGTTCTCCTCGGGAAGTAGGCCAAATATAGATTTTGAATAAAAAGTGACTGAAGCCGACATAGGCCGCCTAAGTATCTCATTCTTGAGAATTCAGGTCAAACATAATTCATTATATAATCAGATAACAAACATAGAAATGATTACAAGCAAATGATGCAATTACAGGAAAGGAAATTTCATATTTCTAGATATAGGTGCGGTATTGGCCGGGCCAAGGCTTGATCATGGAGCGGCAGTCTGAAGAACAACTGGGTTACGAACCATCAAATCCTGGATTTTATCCAACACTGTTGGAGTGGTAGGCACAAGTCTGATCACCCTTGAAGAAACAAGAATTGGCATCCATGTCTCTTGGAGGGGCAGGCTGGATCAGTCCTGCAACTGATAATCTTTCAAATAACTTTGTCCGGCTTTTGGCGAGTAGAGTGAACACCCTAGAGGGTTTTGGGTTAGGAGGATTATGGTTATTTTGTGGTGTTGGAGGCGCCTGACGGTAATTGGGGTGGTTTCGATGGGGAAAAGTAGGGGTCTGGAATATTGGGTAACTGGTAGGAGGATATGGATAAGTTGGTTGTATATAAGAGCAATTTGGTAGTGTCGGCTAGTAGTCTGGATATTCTGAAGCATGATAATAGTGAAGAGGTGAAGGGTGATGTCCTCGTTGAATATGAAAGGCGGAGGATGGACTTTGAGTGAATTCTCTAGGGTGATTGCTAAGGGTTCTCCTCTTGTCTTGTATGCTAGAGACAGCTAACTCATCTTCTTCCCTTTTCCTTACCACCCCAGACGTTCTCGCTGAAGCTGCTATGCGTCCAATCTTTCCTGTCTTCAAACCATCCTCAATGTGTTCCCCGACTTTCACCATGTCTGCAAACTTCACCCCTACGAGCAAAATCAATCTGTCATAAAATTCTGGCTCTTGTGAGCGCACAAATGCTTCTATAATCTCCTTTTCATACATGGGAGGTTGTACTCCGGCAGTAGTTTCCCTCCACCTGTATGGATATTCTAGGTAGCTCTTTGTTGATTTTTACTTGATCTTTTCCAACGAATAACGATCTGGCACTATCTAAACGTTGTAAGCGAAATTCTCAACGAAGTCTTTGGCCATGGCGCTCCAGCTAGCCCATCGATTTACATCTTGTGAGGCGAACCATAATAGAGCCTTCCCACTTAAACTTCTGCTAAAAAGTCGTATCAGCAGCACTTCGTTCTTCCCAACTCCCACTAACTGGTCGCAGTACGCCCTCAAATGAGCCAGAGGATTCCCGCTCCCCTTGAAAGTATCAAACTTCGGCACTTTGAACCCTTCCGGTAGGTTCAGATCTGGGTGAATGCACAAGTTTTCATAATCAAGACTTACAGCGTCCGGCGTATAGTGAAATTTTTTCATGGCTCTAGCGATCCTTTCTTCGATAGCCAACTCGGCCATCTCTTGTTTGGCTTTCTCTTTTTGTTTCCTCTCCTCATAATAGTTGATATCAGTATATGTGGTGTGAAGATTTTTTGCTGGGGAAATGGGAATATCAAAAGCGATCTTAGAAGGTGGAATTTGTGTCGAGGGTAGGTTGTATGGATTTGGAAGTTGGCTTTCAGGGTGGATTATCTGGGGTGGGCCTTATGGGCCATTTGAGAGGAATTTCCTACTTGGGTGGCATTTGAATTCCATGGAAGAGGTGGTACTTGGGGAAAAAGTTAGAAGGTCCTGATTCATTAATGTTGGGGGAAGTTTGCATGGGAGTGATTGGTGGGTTTGTTGACATAGGGACAGGTTGATGAGGAGAGGAAAAATGAAGAGAAGGCCTTCCGTCATTGGAACGGGAACATTAGCAACATTGGCTAATTTTGTTATTTTCACTTTCATGGCTGCTATCTGCTGCATTAGTTGTGTAATCATTTGGTTCTGCTGCGTGATCACAGGATCTGTCACGGTGATTTTCGTCAAGCTTACATTGTCGTTATGGTCTGCCATTTTTCCTTTCAGTCGACTTTTGTCAAGAGAGGGATCTTTATGGACTCTGGATCTGGTGAAGTAAGGATGATCAGCTGGCTTTTATCAACACAGATCAGTTCTATATTACCTACAACAAGAATTACTCAAAAGCAAACAAGTTAGTTTTCTTCAAATTAGTAGGTAATAGCAGATAACACACATATCAATGAGCGCACAATTGTTGCTTTATTAGAGAGTAAACTAGGCCACATATAGGCAGGACTTTGCCTATGAGATTTTAAAAATGGTGGGTCACAGAGTTTGATTTGCCAAAAGTCAATTCTTGTTGTATTTGATAATGTAGATTGAAAAGTATGCTTCTGCAGAGATAGGGAAATGTGGGCTTCTGGAGAGATAGGAAAAATACGCTTTGGGAGAAGATGTTCTTATGGAAAGATGGAGGGGAAAATACACTTTTGAAAAGCTGGAGGAAAATGCTTTTGAAGGGTTGGGGAAATATACTTCTGTGAAACTGGAGAGAAAATACGCTTTTAAAAAGCTATAGGGGAAATACACTTTTGAAAAGCTGGAGGAAATATACTTCTGGGAAACTGGAGAGAAAATACGCTTTTGAAAAGCTGGAGGGTCGGGCCTAAGAGGCTTCCTACGTATCTCACGAAGGAGAAATCAGACCTTACGTAGTTTGGAACCTAAAGAATTTTTTTTGATTTGAGAATGAATGTCTAATGAAAGAATAAAACTTTAGAGTTTTGAGAAGAGATTGATTTTTGTTGATATACTTGAGACTTGAAAAGTATTTGGACGAATTTTGACGGTGACTTGATTTATGCTTAGGGGTTCTAGAAACTTTTGAAAAGAGTGGGCTGGAAGACATCAAACGAAGCAACATAATCACACAAACAGTTATATCACATGAACAGATATTGTGTGTCCTAAACAAATATGTGACCCTTTTGTGCCAAGGGTGGGCCTAACGATTTGAAGGATATATATGTAATTAAATGTTCCATTGCCCAAAAAATATTTATACAAGCCTTATAAATAAACTTAATGGGGATACATAATATAGGAAAGGGGATACAAAAATAATCAAACCCAAATAGGGGTATTAATCCTAAGCTAAATCATCATGAAAGATTTCTTCTTTTTGGACTTCCTGGCATCTCTGACCGTCTTTGGATGTAATACCTATAAACAAATTGTTTTGATTAACATGTGCTATTAAAATGATTCCCAACCCCAGGGTCAAAGGTTCGTCAAATAACGTACATCCTTCAAATATAAACACGTGAACATCATCGTCCATTTGGGTCGGAGGCCACTTTGGACTCAAGGTGGTCTTTCTAATGGGCCCAACATGCCTTACGCGTTGAGTCGTCCAAGGCCAATGCTTAGATCAAAGGGATGTGGCTTCGCTCTATCGTAGGTGTCTAAGAGTGGGTTTTGACTGGAGCGAGTACCCAGGCGGACAACCTGAGTTGAAAATTCATGACAACCATTGCACGAATGCCGTTAATTGTCACTTATTCCAAAAGGGTTATATATTTGAAAATCTAGATGCGGGATTGCATACCATTTTTCCAAATACACATAATACAATAGGAAGTGCCGTGAAATGCAAATGACAGTTTAATATCAAATTTAAACAGATAAAGCAATTAAGATAATACAAAATCAAATAGTTAGTCAAACAATATAATCTAATGGTTAGAACCTAATTAAAATCCCCAGCGGAGTTGCCATTTCTGTTATACCGAAAAATGACTTTTGTGAAAAGAAAATCAAAAAACAGTTTAAAACTCAATTTTATAAGAGAAAACCAATTTCTGAAATTCGAAAGAAAAACAGAGTCGCCACCTAATTTTAGGATAATTAGGAAACCAAAAAGTATCTAAAAAGATCTAATAGAAAAATCCTTTTAAATCCAAAGAAAGGGCTCGGGTTTATATTTCCACTTCGAGAAGGTTTTACGAACTCGAAATGGCTGCTAAATGCGGTTGTCCGACGATTATGAAATTTGACTAACTTTAAAAAATTTATTTGTCTTGAGAAAAAGTTTGACTGGTTTTGACATTGATTGGTTTTTTTTTCAAATAGCTGCCAATACTTAAAAAATTGATTAGGTTTTAAAGGGGATTATATTTGGAGGGATTTAACCAGATTGAATATGACTGAAAAGATTTAGCTAAAAATTAAACTAAATTATATCTTTTATCTTTTTCTTTTATTATTTTATTTATTTTATATAAACATTTTTAACTCTTTATGCCAAAAACATTTTCCTTTCTTTAAATAGAACAAAATTAAACAAATATAGCATAAATGGCTTTGGCGTCGGGGAATTCAATTAGGTTAGAACCAAGTAAGAAGTGTTAGAGTTAGACAAATATCATAAGCACATAAATATACAATAAATCAAAATAATATTGGGCTTGACAAGCCCAACTTTTCGAACACCTGTCCTATTTCTATATGTTTGGGCCTGCCAAGACCATCAAAACATTCCATGCTGCTCCTTGGATGACTCGATGAGGGAAAAAATTAGGCCTTCATGGACCAACGAAGGTGCAATGGTAAAAGTCTTCATGGACTCGGATTGGATCATATGCAAATGAAAGAAAGAAAGATTAGAAACCTTATATAAAAATATAGCTCCAACACTCAGTAAAAAATTATTACCCGCAACGTCTTTTTAATCCCAAACTTATTCTGCCGGCATTAACAGTAAACAGGCACACCCATAAAGATACTTAAACGAGCAGTTCTTCCAATCAAGAATTATCACAATAAAGATCAGTTTCTCAACAACATATAAATGAGAACTAGCAAAGGAAACAAATAGGTGAAAAATATCATCACTAGACATTTTGTCACATGGAACAGATGAACAAATTACTTAGTTGAATTAGAGATATATCATATATGACTCGTGATTAACTTTAAACTAAAATTACAGCATATTTCACAATAACAAAACCAGCCTCATCAACTTTATTGTAACTAAATTTCTAATCCATACGCAAGGACAAATGTGACTAACCAAGGTTTGGCAAGACGAAGGAAGGAAGTAAAGTGAAACTAGAACCAATTTTTCATATCAAAAAACAGCATGAAGCTTCAAACTAACTCATTTTGGACTCAGTCAGCAGATAAATTCTGAAACTAAAGGGTACGAACAGAGGGTACAACTATGCATCATGCATTTTTAACAAGCTTCAGAATTGACGAAGACATATACAACTCAACACAATCAGATTCTGGGAAGAAATAAGCAAGAATAAGACTAAATGACCTTGATAGTCTAGTAGGTAAGTTATACTTACAAACTCAAGCAGATGACATCTTTAACTAGTCAACTATCATCAAATAGAACAACACTTTGAATGTTACAGTATGTCTTTGAGAAATAACATCATATTTCCACTAGTTAACTCTTAAATAGCTAACAGTATATAGGAAAAGCTAGGCACAGGAACGTACTTTCTTTACCTTCCAACAAAATTTTAACAGGGTGAGGGTATATATATTCATACTGGCAATCCAAAGAAAACTTAAAACCTTCGAACAATCAAGCAGGAACCAAAGTAATATAATTCAAATAATGTACGAATGAACAATGTTCAAATAGAGACCGCAAATCATACTGAACAGGGGCTAGACAGTTACTGGTTGTGCATCTGAAATGAAGGCCTAACAAACTTAGTGATGAAGATTTGTAAGACAACACGCAAATCAATATCGACTCATCACAGCAGAGGTATTTGCAGTCAAAACCAGTTCAGTACCAACATCAAAGGTTTAACATCACAGCGATGGAAAAATATATTTGAACAGCATGTGGTAGATTCAATATTATAGTATGTAGTAAAGATAGACTACTACAGCATGCACAAGAGACTGTAGGCAGGAAACTGAGGCTAAGAACCTTGTGATTTTTGACAGGTGAAGAACATAACTAGGTGATGAAATGAAATCGCAACAGTTTCATTCCAATTGAGTTATGATAAACTAATCTTTTGAACCAAATAACTTCCTACTGTGCATAATAACATATGAACAAATCGATACTGCAAACTAACCATTTCTAACCCTTTTAAATCACTGACTTTGAACCAGACTCCCAAATAGGAGAATTTCGGTACAAATTAAAGCAAAACGGATATTGCTCACTTGACACAGTAATTCCTACTAGGTCGATAGGGCTATTATAAAAAAAAGAAATGAGAGAGGAGATAGAGATCAGCCAGAGCAAGAGCAAGACCAGGAGATCAGTCGAAAAACTCATTTTTTCTACATAAAAAAAACACTTTGGACTTACATCCAAACTTCAGTGACACAGAACAAGTGCAATCAACATCATACAGCAGAGAAGAGATACATAAAGCATTGTCATTTAAACACCAAGATCAGAACATGTGATGTTGAAGCTGGAAACAAATTGTAGAATGGACCAAGAACATTATTTTTTACAGGACTCAGGACAATATAATATAAACAGGGGGCACTTATGACTTAAAATCTAGCCTCAATCCAGAACAAGCTTCGGCTATTAATGAAATAAATATCATTTATCATAATCACTTCAGGTTAGGTTCAAGTTAAATTTCATACAACAATGACAACAACCAAACATACTCAACCAGTAGTATTAGGCTTCGACAAAACTAGGAATCCGTTAATCAATCAATCAACAACAATAGCTTCAATACTGATTCAGAGTAACAGAGTTTGCAGAACAACATTTTACAGCATATCTTTGAGAAATAAAATCACTCGAATTCCGAACTGGTTCTCGTTGATTTATCAGTAAACATAGAAGACATTAGTTAGCCTTCTAATTGACATGTAGTGACATAAACACCTATTTCTGATCTAAAATTAATAGGACACCACCAAAACTGAACACTAACGAGAAACACCCCAACAACAACAACAGATCAATATTAATTCATCACAGCGAGGCATTTTCAGTCAAAATGAGTTTAATCATCATTATGAAAACTTTGATAGTTTCAACACTAGCATTCGAGCAAAGTATATGAAATTCGAAACAAAAGTAAGATTAGTATATTACCTCTGTCGCAGCAGCGAAACTAAGACGATGAGCTCGACAAAGCTTCGATTCTACCAACAGGGATTTTATCGACGGTTTTCAAACTTCAAGACTCGATGTTCAAGCTTGTAATGGTCGATTCGAGTTTGGGGCGTTTTTGAAATTAAGAGTTGATCTTTGAAAAAATTCTGTTTGCCTCGTTCTTCTGATGTTCTATGGCTGCCTGTACTAGGGTTTTTTTTTTAATTCATTTCGCCCCTTTGGATTTTCTTCCCTCAGATTTTCATGGCTAATTCTTGGTCAAGATTTTTAAGGTTTTTCTTCGATTAACTCCTCTGGTTTTTTCTTACTCTTCGCTGCTGTCCTTGCTTTGCCTCCTTGAGGTTCTTTCGCTCTTCCTTGTTGCTATTGCTAGGTTTTTCGAGTTTTTTCTCTCTGTTTTTCGACTGCTATTGTTGTTGCTAGATTTTTTTTCTTTTTCTCTTCCTCGTCCACTGCCGTCTCTGGCTGTGGTTTTTGAGCTATTTCCGGTTGCTCATCCCCTGTTATTGTTAGGATTGATAGGTTTTTTCAAGGTTTTCTTTCTCGATTGCTAGATTTTCAGGTTGTTTTTTTTATGATTGCGGCTGCTCTCTATTGCCCTCCTGTCGTCGACCCTCGTTGCAAAAGAAAGACGAGCTATATAGGGAGTTTTTGGGCTTTTCTTTGGGCAAGGGATGGGGAAAAGGGAAAGGGAGTTAGGAAGTGGAGAAAATTGAT
>JAABOM020059941.1:0-12309 GCA_011800125.2 Solanum clarkiae
ATAGCCAATAAATACACCTTGGCATCCCAATCACATAAGAAAACAATACATGGGCAGCAAGCGGGTGTTTATAAACCGAAGCGTATTTCTTTAACTTTTTCGTCCCTAATCGTATTTTCTAATATACATTATCATGTACACATCATGTACAGCCTATTTCAATGCCCTAACAGTCTTACAACAGCACACAAAGCACAACACAACACAGTTCTACACAATCTAATAATGGACAGCATAATGTTACCTTCCTTCGCTACCTTTCAATGTCAACAATTCCAAACCTATTCCAACTTTAACCAAACTGTTCCAGCAACATTTAAGCATATAAACAGACCCAAAACAGTCTTATAACAGCACTCAAGAAGTCATGAAGTACATGAGCTAATAGCCTTATATACAACAGCCCGCAAGTTCCAATCAACATGACGCTTAAGATAACTTGATAAAACGCGCTTATTAAATGAAACCAAAACCAGGGCAGCAACTTTAGGATGATGCTTATAACCCAAAACATGTTAAGAACACCAAGTTCCCTTCATAATACAACTCACAAACTATAGAGAAATCACCAAAACGAAAGGAAAAGGTCCAGCAACTTTCTGCACAGAATCTGTCCAACAAATTTCAGCAAGTGTAACTAGCATCTATCTCATGTTTTTTGTGATGACACTATACTAAACACACAACTATAATTACTTACCTTTGTCTTCAAGGTATAGGGGATCCTTAAGAACCCTAAAGGATTCATTTGGTTTCTTCACAAAGTTGAGATAAGTTGAGAGGAAATGTAGAGAGCAAAATCTAATTTTTGTGAGGTTAAGTTGAGAAATGACCTTTGGGAGCTGCATTGACCCCTTTTTTATAGTGCAATTTGGCCGACCTAACTAAGGTATTCTTAGCCTTATTTCACTAAGGAGGTGATGCAGCTCCTTTCTCCTTTCATTTGGGCCTTTTGGAGCACCAACTTGATGGACTTGAGCTGCCTATTTTCCAACTTTCACTTAGTTTTGGTCCCAATGTGCTAAGTGTATTGTGATGTCTTTGGGGCCCTTTTTATTATACTTCTTGGGCTGACCATATAGCCCATTTGTGATACTAAAATATGGGCCTAAGTTTCACCCTTAACACGGACTTTATTCATAATCGAACTTGGACAATTTCGACGTCGAGCCTCGTCTCCGTTTAACTACCAAATTTAAGCTAACCAAGTAGGTGACTCACCTACTTGCTTACTAAGTCCTACAAGCACCTCATTTCTTTCACTTTATTTTAAGGTCTTACTCTCCTCAATTCGACACGAAACATGTATACATGCGACCCTCTTAAGCGTTCGCCGCACATATGGCCCATTAACACGAGATTCAAGTACTTTTGAAAATTAGCACTAATTTGACCAAAACATGTTATGTTACATTTGACTTGTGCTAGTATTGTAAGGTGTGGGGTGTTACAGAGTTAGATTGTAATTCCCTAATAAACCCATCCTTGAGTGGGGGTTCTAAGGTGGCATTGGAGGGGTGCGTCCATTTCTTGTCTTAAGGTCCAATTGATATTTAAGAATTGCATTTATCATCTTGTAAGAGTAGGGATGTTTATCCTAAGGTTCTTCCTATTAAGTCAATTCCGGTGGTCAATGAGTTCATGTTGTCCTTTCAAATATTTTAAATTAAGGATAGAGGCTTTTGTTTGGCTAGTGCAATAGCTATGTCTATAGGTCTCATGAATAGGGTCTTTAAACCCTACATTGATATGTTTATGGGTCCTTTACTGATGGTAAGAAGGTTCTTTTCTGGAGGTGAGGAAGAGCTTGTGAATTAGTTGAAGGCAATATTGCAAATTTTGAGGAGTAAGAGGTCGCTTGGCAATTATGGAAATTGGGAATTTTGGGTAGTGAAAAGGTGGTTGGAGAAGTCACTAGTTGACTAGGTTGGAAATGTGGTTGGATGATGTTGAGCATAGAGGTTTTCTCCCGAAGGCGAGATGGCGGCTTTAGGTAAAAAGGCTGGCTATATGTGTATAAGGTTGACAATTGCGCCCAAGGTGTAAGGGTTCTTATAGGGTATTCAGGAGAATTAGTAAGATGGCCTATGAATTGTTGTTGCCCATCAGTATGAATGTGGTTCATCCAGTCTGCCATGTGTCTATGTTGAGAAGTTTATGTGTGACCCAAGTTCTATAGAGCTATTGTGGTTGCGGCTGTCGTAGAGGATGAGTTGACCTATGAGGTGGTCCTGGTGGAGATGTTGTGTGAACATATGAAAGGGTTGAGGAACAAAGGTGTAACATCCATCAGGGTTCTTTAGAGGAGTGAATAAGTTGAAAGTTCCATTTGGGGAGCTGGAGCGGGCATGAAGAAGTGATATCCGTACCTCTTTCATTATATTCACGCTTGAGATAGCAAAATAAGTCCTTTCTATGATTGCAAGCCTTAAGTTTTAGCCTTGATGTCATTTGCATGCATTCATGTTTATGTTGACAAAGTTATGGTGATTTTTGATGTTCATGTTGAAGCTTTTTGAAAATAACGTTTAAGTGCATTTATTACGTCCATGTTGAGCTAAAATCTTCATAATTAATTTCCTTGTGTACGTTTCATTGACATTCGGGGATGAATGTTCTCAAGGGGGAGATAATGTGACACCCCGTAACTCTATGATCTTTGGTACCCATGTTTCAACTCTCATTTGTTTAGGGAGGAAATTTATTAGGGTCGTGCGAGATTTTAGTACTTTGACGAGTTCAAACCTACCCTTTGAATTGTGTTTTGGGAGATGGTTTTTGAAAGGGTCAACATTAAACAAGCATAACTTTTAGCACACATAGAACTGGATGACCTACTACTGTTCAATGAATTCCCTTTGAGTTAGCTTTCCAATGCACTTGGTTTCACCTTATTCCGAGTTCGGATGAAGGAGTTATGCCCGTTAACATAGAACTCTCCTGTGCAGTGAGGCCACATGGGCAGCGACATTTGCTATATGGCATCTCAGGAGTCGTGTGACTGGACAAGCACCTAAAATGTCCACTTTGTAGCCAAGGCATGTGCCACGATAGGTCACATGAGCTGTGTGGTGTGGCAGGGGCCGTGAGGCCCCCCATAAGGCTTCCGGAGGGAAAATTTTTCTATATGTAAAATTACCATCTTATAACTTTCACGAAATTTTCTGAGTATGGTTTGACAGACCACCAAACAGACCGTGTGACTTCTCACGGCCTATGAACTAGTCTGTGAGGTGACACTTACGCAAAAATTCCAAGTGTTGGCTAAGTTTCCAATTTCCAAAAATTGTCTAAGTGTTGGTTCACGGGGACTCCACATGAACCGTGGAGTGCCACACAACTTGTATAACCTCAAGTGAGGTGACACTTTATAAATTTTTCTCTATGTTTCATTAGTGGCATTTTCATGAATTTAATCTATTCTAATGACCTTTTTAGACTTCCAATGCAATCTTAACCTCCCCAAAAGACCTAAATCCTATTCCAAAGGATCAATGTCATTACTCTCAACTTGAATACACTCTCAAATTCTCACCAAAACCTCCAACAAAACACCAATATGAATTCAAAGAAACTCAAGAGCATTTTTTGGATTCCAAGACCCACTTCCAAGCTTCAAGTCTTCCACAACCTAATTCCAAGAAATTCAAGGTCTAAGGTATGTGGGTTTCATTCATGGGTACCTTTAACCCATGAAGTCCAATCTTCCTTTTTATGAAAATTGCATGTTTCCATGTTGTGTTGCTTATGGGTATTACTCATCATGAACTATGATTAAAAGTTATGTTGGGGTTTCATGAAATATTGATTGAAAACACATATTTATCTTTTTTAAGCTTATACTATGAGATGATTTGTCTATTGTGACTATGCATGTTTTCAGCTATGAAACTATGATTTATGATGAGCTTTGATGGGGGATTTTAATGTATCTTGCATGAGGGTGGTACTAAGTGTTTGTGGGTTGATTTATATTGATTTTTCCTACATGATTTCACTCTTCAATTGCATTATTTGGAACTAGCATTACACACCAGCCAACTGTTTGATAAAATGTCTTGTTATGGATTCTTGAGTTATGGATGATCTATTGCATGGTTTATGCATCAAGTGGATTTATAATGATGAAAGGGATGTACATATGTGTGTTTAAATCATGTAAAGCACCTATGGTATTACAAGGGAATTGTAGGACTCTCATGTTTGTTGTGTTCTTGGGAAAATGAGGAGCTCTTTCTTGATATTTGAATGTGATGGTTTGATGAGCTATTTTCATGATTCCTACCGAAAAGATTATATAGTAAGGTATGGACATTCTATAAGATCTACCGAAAAGGCTATGCTGTAAAGCAGAATAACTCATGGCTCCTACCAAAAAGATTATATCTTAAGGTAAGGAAATCATATAATACCTATTGAAAAAGCCATGACATAAAGTACAATTTATGGTTCCTACCAAAAATATTATGTCGTAAGGTAGGATAACTCACAGCTCCTACCGAAAAGAATATATTGTAAAGTAGGGAACTTATTATACTACCTACCGAAAAGATTATGTCATAAGGTAGGGGTACTAGTAACACTCTCCGAGAAGGTTATACCGTTAGATGAGCGAGTGGCTATGTGGCCTATTTCAAGCATGTTGGTGTAAGGTTCGAGCATAAATATATTCTACATTATGTTTACGTTCCTAGATTATGATTAAGCATGTTTTACCTCAAGCATTGATCATGCATGTCATATTGTCATTATACTTCCCATATCCTATGTAGATGCATTTCAACAATGTTGCCTATCTCTTATTGCATTACATCCTGCATGCTTAGTACATTGAAACGTACTAATGTATATTGTATGCCTACATGATGTTACCATGTAGGAACTAGAGCTCCTCATGATTATCCTCCCGTGGCTAGTTTGGACATCTTGAAGATAAGCTATTGGTGAGTCCTCAAGTTTGGGGACACTAGCTTTGCACTTTTTCTCTTGTTATCTCTTCATGATGAACTTTGATACTAAGAGGGTGAGCCCGAAAAGTGTCTTGGCCCCCGCCGAATCTATGCTAGAGGTGTTGTTGGACAAGCGGTGTAATTATTCTTTAAGCTTTGACTCCTTATGATTTGTGCTATTAAAGACTTCCCTTAGTCCCTTATCCTTATTTATACTCACTTGATGTTCTTTATTTTGCTTCTGCGACAAAGGATGTGTGTATGATATGCTATAAGGCTTGTTTGGGGTTCCTTCGAGTTCCCCATTTTCCATGTAACATCTAGGACCTAGGCTTAGATCATGACAAAATTGGTATCAGAACGTGAGGTTTCTAATGGTCCTTGAGAATCAAACACATTGCATCGATTAGAGTCTTATTCAAGGTTGTGAAGCACGCCACAATTATGAATAGGAGGCTATGTGGCATTTTAGGAGATGTTTCACTTCTTCATGGTGTATATCGTGTCTTAGTTGTAAAGTAAGTCTTTTCCCCTAACAAATTTTTTTTGCTCTTCTAGTTGTTGATCATGCCGCTACAAAGAGGAAGGCCAAGGAGGGCCCATGCACCTGCGGGATAACCAACTTACCTCGCTCCCCAAGCTCCTCAAGGTGGAAGGGCTACCGAAGTTGAGTTCCGGAAAGCTATTACTATGTTGTCACATGCAATGACCAACCGAATTCATCAAGGGGCCCAAGCTCCTAATACTCATACTCTGGCCTCAATGGTGAGGGAGTTTTCTAGGATGAACACACCAGAGTTCCATAGGTCTAAGGTGGATGAGGATCCTCAAGATTTCATTGATGAGATGTATAAAGTGTTATCTATTATGGGGTTTAGATTGGAGGAAAAAGTGGAATTGGTGGCCTATCAACTCAAGGGGGTGGCCCAAATTTAGTTCACCCAATGGAAAATGGAGAATGGAAACGATAATATGATCCTTTGGAAGAGTTTAAGGTGGCATTTCTCAACCGATTCTTCCCTATTGAGCTAAGGGATGACAAAATGGTGGAATCCATGAATTTATAGTAAGGGACGATGAGTGTGAAGGAATATGCCCTCAAGTTCAACCAACTCTCCAAATATGCTCCAAATTGGTCGCCGAACCAAGGTCTAGGATGAACAAGTTTATGATTGGTCTATCCGATTTGGTGAATGAGGAGCATCATCCCGCCATGTTGATTATTGATATGTATTTGTCCCGCCTCAAGACTTATTGCCAACAACTAGAGGGAGAAAAGCTTAGGAAGTAGAGAAGTGGGGAGTCCAAGAGGGCTCAGTTTTAGGGTGATCGATTCAAACAAGGTATCTAGTTTCAAGGCCAAGGACCCTCTACTGCTCCAAATAAGAAGGTTGCGAAGGATGGGGCGCCTAACCCAAGACTCTAAGGGGGTAATGATGGAGTGACTCATGTTAGATGCCCAAAATGTGGGAGGAATCATAGTGGCATATGTTTGAGGAAAATGAGTGCATGCTTTTGGTGTGGTGAGATGGGCCACCAAATTTCGAATTGTCCACATGCTCACAACAAAGGTAAAGATGGACAACCATAAGGGCAAGGTGGTCATTTGATCAAGAGGCTCAAGGTGGGAAAAGGGTGCTCCACAACATAATTGGTTCTATGCTCTTCAAGGGAGGCATGAAGGAATGAGGTACTCGACGTTTCTACTGCTATGTTGAGGTTTTCTTTGAGTTTGAGGTGTATGCATTGATAGGTCTAGGTGCCACTATTTCATTCATTAATTCTTTTGTTGCTAGTGGGCTTCATGTGTATCTTGAATTGTTAGGTGAACTTTTCGGTGTCTACCCCTATTGGTAAGTCCAGTGTCGCTAGAAAAGTCCATAGAAATTATCCCCATGGTCATATTGCATTAAGTATTGCCATGTGATTTTGTTGAATTAGATATGGTGGACTTTAATGTCATTCTTGGGATGGATTGGTTACATGTGTATTGTGTCATCATTGATTCCAATTCCTTAATAAACCCATCCCTGAGTGGGGGATTGTAAGGTGGGGTAATTTTATTTCTTGTCTTAAGGTCCAATCAATCTCTAAGGATTGTCTTTGTCATCTTGTATGAGTAGGGATGTTGAGCCTAAGGTTCTTACTATTAAGTCAATTAAAGTGGTCAATGAGTTCTTGATGTCCTTTCTGATATTTTAAATTTGGGGTAGTCCCTTTGGTTTGGCTAGTGCACTGGCTACATCTATAGGTATCATGAATAGGGTCTTTAAATCCTACCTTGATATGTTTATAGGTGCCTTTAGTGATAGTAGGATGGTTCATTTCCGTATGTGAGGAAGATCTTGTGAGTCATTTGTAGGCGATGTTTTGAATTTTGAGGAATAAGAGGTTGCTCAATAATTATGGAAAGTAGGAATCGTTGGGTAGAAAAAGGTGGTTGGAGAAGTACAGCGGTTCATTAGGTTAGGAATGAGGTTGGGTGAAGTTGAGAATAGAGGTTGTCTCCCGAAGGGGAGATAACGGCTTTTACCAAGGTAGGATATGTGTGTCTAAGGTTGACAATTAGGTCCAAGGTGTGAGGGTCTTTATAGGGTGTTCAGAAGAATTGGCAAGGTGGCCTATGAATTGGAGTTTCCCATTGGTGTGAATATGGTTCATCCGATATGCCATTTGTCTATGTTGAGAAGTGTATGTGTGACCTAAGTGCAATAGAACTATTTTAGGGTGTGGGGGCTGTTGAGGATGAGTTGACCTATGAGGAGGTACCCGTGGAGCTGTTGTGTGAACATGTGAAAGGTTTGAGGAACAAAGGTGCAGCATTCATTAGGGTTCTTTGGAGGAATTAACAAGTGAAAAGTGTGATTGGGGATGCTAGAGCAGGCATGAAGAAGCGAT
The DNA here is from genome assembly GCA_011800125.2 of Solanum clarkiae. Lineage (NCBI taxonomy): Eukaryota > Viridiplantae > Streptophyta > Magnoliopsida > Solanales > Solanaceae > Solanum > Solanum clarkiae. The sequence continues at coordinate 7,848 of JAABOM020059941.1, forward strand.
ATCCGTACCTCATTCATTCTATTCAAGATTGAGACAACAAACTATGTCCTTTCTATGATTTCAAGTCTTAACTTTTGGCCCTTCTGTCATTTTCATGCATTCATGTTTATGTTTACAAGTTTATAGCTATTTTTTATGTTCATGTTGAACCTTTTTGAAAATAATGTTTAAGTGCATTTGTTGCATCCATGTTGGGCTAAAGTCTTCATGATTACTAACCTTTGTCTGCATTTCTTTGGCATACGGGCATAAATGTTCCCAAGGGGGAGATAATGTGACACCCGGTAACTCCATCTCTTTTGTACCTATGTTTCAAGCCTCATTTGTTTAGGTGGGGAATGTATTAGGGTCTTGGGAGACTTATAGTACTTTGAAGAGTTCATGATTTCCCTATGAATTACATTTTGGGTGATGGTTTATGCAAGGGTCAACTTAAACAAAGCATAACTTTTAGCACACATGGAACTGGATGATGACCTACCATATTTCAAATGAAAGCCCTTTGAATTAGCTTTCCAACGCACTTAGTTTCACCTCATTTTGAGTTTGGATGAAGGAGTTATGCCCGTTTCTGTGGAACCCTCCCATGCAGTCATGCCACACGGGCAACCACACGGGTCGTGTGGCATCTCACGAGCCGTGTGATTGGACTGGGGCCTAAAATGACCACTTTGTTTCCAAGGCATGTTCCACGATAGGTCACACAAGCCGTGTGTTATGGCGCGCGCCGTGATGCCCTCCATAAATCTTTTGGAGCGAAAATTTTTCTAAGTGTAAAATACCATCTCATAACTTTTGCAAAATTTTCTAAGTATGGTTTCAAGTACCAGTAAACAGACTGTGTGACTTCACACGGCCCGTGAACCACTCTGTGAAGTGACACTTAGGCAAAAATTCCAAGTGTTGGCCAAGTTTCAAATTTCCAGAAATTTTCTAAGTATTGGTTCACGGGCACTCCACACGAACCATGGAGTGCCACACGACCCGTGTAACCACAAGTGAGGTGACACTTTATCAATTTTTCTCTCTGTTCCATTAATGGCATTTTGGTGAATATAATCCATTCTAATGACCTTTTTAGACTTCCTATGCTATCTTAACCTCCCCAAAAGACCTAATCCCTATTCCAAAGGATCATTGAATACACTCTTAACTTGAATACACTTCAAATTCTCTCAAGAGCCTCCATCAAAACTCCAATACAAATTCAAGCCAACTCAAGAGAAAATTTTTGATTCCTTTACCCACTTCGAAGCTTTATGTCTTCCGTAACCCAATAGAAAGAAAAGTAGATAGTCTCCTCAAAATTGAGGACTCACCAAAGCTTGTATTCAAAGAATCACACTAGCCACATTGATGTCACAACCCAAGCCTAGTTCCTAGACATGAATTGTCGAATGGGGAACCTGAAGGAACCCCAAACAAGCCTCTTAACTTATCATTACACGTCAGAAGCATATGAAAGACATAAATAGTAAGAGTAGGGCAAAGGGTTAGGGGAATGAGCTTGCATAACATAATAATCAAGAGGCAAGTGTCAAACTTATACCATAGGTAAATAATATGTCCAATAGGCACTTATAATACATAGATAAGAGTATAGGCCAAGACAAAGCAATCAGGCTCACCCTCATAGTCAAAATAGAACACAAAGAAGAGTGTTCCAATACATAATAAGAGCAACATAGACTAAGGTCCCCGAAGTGGAGGACTCACCAACTAGCTTGAGTAATACCAAACTAATCATGTGAAGGAGGAGGATGATTAACTTGGGCACTAGTTCCTATATGGTGATATCATGTAGGCAAGAGTATGTATTAGTACGTTCGAATGTACTAAAAATGTAGGATGCAATGCAACAGAGATAGGCACCATAATAAAAAATGCATATTAATGGGCAATAGGCATAACATAACAATATGACATGTATGATCAATGCATAAGTAAAACTTGCTTAAGTAACTCATGCTCATTTAGGATATCATATGTGTAGAAGAGACCAAGCTAGCTTTCCAAAGTACAAACCCCTTGATAGGTTGGTGATGATGCCACCCCATCACTTAGGTGGTGAGGTACAAACCCCTCATCAGGTTTATACGTACAAACCTCCATCTAGGTTGATGATGATGCCACTCCATCACCCTGGTGGTGAAGTACAAACCCCTCAATAGGTTGATGAGTACAAAACCCCATCTACGTTACCCTTGCTCTTGGTCCCACTGGATTGGGCATGGTCTAATGGAATATTTTATATAGGATTCAACATATACATAAGCTCATTTCATCATCACAACAACATTAATATCATATCTCATGCTTTGGAGCTTCAATTCCTCAAAAAACCTCATACGGACATTTTATCAAACACTTAGAGGGTGTGTATTGCTAGTATAAAATCATGAAATATAGAGCTGAAATCATTGTAACATACATTGTAAAACCACCAATCAACACCTTAAAACACCCTCAAGTAACATACATTAATATATATATCAAGTAACATACATTAAAACCCCTCATCAAATCATAAAATAGATCCAAGATTTATGACTCAAAACATAACAAAACAGTCACAATTTTACATAGTTTTAACATATATCATAGATATTTTCATACTAGTAAACCCAATTGTAAAATCAACTTTAAATCATGCAAATTGAGTAAAAAGGAGATTAAGGCACCATGGGTGAAAGGGTCCAATGGTTGAAACCACATACTTTAGCTTTGAGGAAGCTCTTGATGAAGATTAAAAATGGAGGCTTGAAGCTTGAAGGAAATCCTTAGTTTTGGATGAGGGTTCTAGACTTGAATTTGGAAGTGAAAAATATGGCTAAGTGTTTGAGAGGATATTGGGGAATGCTTAGGATGATATGAGGGTGAAATATGACTAAGTATAGGTAAAACACATTGAGGAACACTTAATCCCAAGACCCAAATGTCTTGGACCGAAATAGAAAAATATGATACAAAAATGTATAGAAGGACACCCTTGGTGTGTCGCACCAGTGGTGCGGATTGTCTATGGAAATAACATTTTTGCGATTTTCAAATTTTTCCACGGTTGTTCTTAAATTGGGGTTAGACTCTTTTTATCTTAATTTTAACTCCATGAACAAGAATATGAAGTCATATATTCGATATCATACATGAATTTTGAGATATATGAAATTTAAAATTCCAGGATTTCGAGGCACATTTTCGGGCACTACTTGGGGTTGTTTCAATATCTCTCCCTTGGGAACATCTGTCCCCAAATATGAAATAAACGTACAAGACAAGAGTTATCATACACAAATCAACCCCAACAAGAATGCAACATTACATTTAAAACTCTATCCTCAAAATTCAACATAAGTGTAGAATCATCAAGAGTTTGTCAACTTAAAAATGAATGCATATGAGTGACATAGGGGATGAAATATAAGACTTGAAATCACATAGGGGATTAAAGTTAGTACCTGAGGCTTGAGTGGAGTGGAAGAGATAAGGATACTATTTTTACATGTCCGCTTCAGCCTCACAAGTAGCACTTTCAATTTGTTGGTTACTCCAAAGGACCTTAACGGATGCCACCTCCTTGTTGCTCAATCTTTTCACATGTGTCACACCCCAAAGTCCCGTAGGGAGGATCGGCACCCATTGCCGATAAGGTTCGGGAGAACCAACATGTAACCATATGCGTTCTATACATATTATATGGGGTTTCTACGTTTGACATGCCTTTAAGAAGATAAATAGTGATAACAAGCCAAAAGGAGATGCATATGACTAGGCCGTTGGGGACACGCTGTCTAAAGTGCAAGACATGACTTCACTGATCTTTACATAGTCTACAAAGCCTCTAAAGAGAGAGAAACATCTGATAAGGGTTGAGATAGGCCCCGCCTCAACTAAATGTACAATATAAACATATGAGATCTATACATGCAAAGCTCCGAAGCAACCTGGAGCTTGCTAATCACAGGTGAATGTCCTGTACTGCTACAGGGGAGATCTACTAGCACCTATACCTGTAGCATGAAATACAGGTCCCCCGTATGGGAAGTCAGTACGAGATAATGTACTAAGTATGTAAGGTAGGATATACTATATATAAAGTAACAACTCAAATGCAACTATGCATCTGTAGAAGATCAGGGACCACCCTTAGTTATAATGTGGAATCATATACTTTATTTTCTTTATATCACTTTACCTTTACTGTAAGATCTGTAATGTAAAATTTGTGCACAGCTGTAAACAAATGACCAACTGATCAGTGGTGAAACTGTATTGGGTTCGTCCTTGGCTAGGTTGTACTCAACCCCTCGGGCTACCCCTCCTTGATAGGATCGTCCCCTAGCTAGGTTATACTCAACCCCTAGGGGCTACTACCTATCGAAAATTGTATACTTTATCTTTCAATTACCTTTGAGATGATTCTTTTGGTGGCCATAATATTGGAGCCGTAGGACTGTATATG
>JAABOM020059942.1:0-12309 GCA_011800125.2 Solanum clarkiae
GAAAAAAGCGCAGATAGTTTAAAGAGCCATTTTGCTTTATTCCATCATACTCCAAGACCAAAAAATAGTCAATCTTTAGCTCCATCCGAGATTGATGGAAGACTTAGCTTCCTTATCATTTCACATAAATAAAGTCAAGCTTTCTAACTGCCTTAAAGCATGTTATTTTTTTTTAAACGGAAAGAAATTATATATTAATTAAACGGAAGATTGAAGGGAAGTTTGTGAAGAAAAATAAATTATGAGAGTGTGCAATTTGAACTATTGATTGGCCTGGTGTTCCTAAAATTAGCTTATCTAATAATCAATTTTTTGATCCTAATTAAAAATCATTAACTCATTTTAATTTCATTCTGGAAAAGCAGAAAGTTTGTCTGTTGACGGATATGCCCTTGATTCCACCTCCCAAAAATCTTGCCCTATTTTTACAGACAGGTAAGAAGCAACAAGTTCGAGCATAGCCAAGAAATGAAGAAGAATGAGGCGACAGAGAAATTGGGATTTTCTGTGAAAGGGTGGTTGCCCATCTCTGTTTTGCCAGTGATTCTTCATTAATGGACCAAAAAACTAACAACCCTTTGAAATAAAGAAGAAAAAGCAAACAACGAAACTTCATCCAAACACACAGTAACATTTTTCTTCCTCTTCCTCTTCCTCTTCCTCTTCCTCTTCTTCTTTCTCCTCTCTTTGAGGTGCTGATGTTGTAAAGGGGCTATGATGATTGATTGCTTCCTTTCTGGCTTATGGTCAATCTCGACATTGAGAAAAATGCGATCCGTATCTTGGCAGGGCGACCCCGTTAATGCTTTGAATAGCTAACTGGTTTCTGCAGTCATGGCGGCGTTGCTATTCTCGTGTGCTTCGTTAAGAAATACAGCAAATCTGAGCCCTCAGTAACCCATTTCATGGTCTTCCATAGTGAGTCCATTCTTGGGTCGGAAAACTCAGTACGGGTTTGCATAGAAATTTCAGTCGGGAGAATGAGGCATCGGAGAAATTGGGATTTCTTAAGGGTGGTTGCCCATCTCTTCTCTGCTTTGCCTGTGATTTCGCCATTGATGACCAAGAAAATCAACAGCTCTTTCAAATAAACAAAAAAAATAAAATAAATAAATAATAATAGGGTGAAGTTCATCCGAACACATTACACACCCAATCCTTTTCTGCTCTGTCTCCTTGTTAAGAGGCTGTGATGATTGATTCCTTCGTTCTGGCCTTTGTTCAATCATGGCATTGAGAAAAACCTGACCCATATCTTGGCAGGGCAACCCGGTTAAGGCTTTGAGTAGCAAACTGGTGTCTGTAACCATGGTGGCGTCGAATTAACGGGAAATTTGGAGGCGAGAAAACCAAAGAATTTCCCAAAACATGGAAAAGGTTAGCCCAGAAAGAAAGAAATGAGGCAAAATAGAGTGTTTGGGTATTTCTTCACTGCTTGTTTCGATGGTTATTACCTATTGTATTATATTATATTGCTTTATGTTGTTACTTACCTGATTTGGTATGATCACGTTGTTACCTTATTTATTTCAATTCTCATTTTGTTATATTATTTTATTTATAGTAGTTGTATCCAGCATCCTACTTTTTTCTTAGGTTTGTCCTAGAAAGTATTCATGTGCCACATTATGTAACGATACTCGTTCAACTCGATATGGTATATGATAGAGACTTCTCTCTCCCATGCAACTGGTGTTTGCAGTCATGTTCTGGCTGGCTTCTCTTTATACTTATCGTAATACACATCTGAGCCCCTTTTGCTTGAAAGAGGGAAGGAAAAAAAAGACTTCCATGATACAATTTTGGTATATGTTGTACCTACCATTTTCTGCTACAATAATGTATCACCATATTTGTTTGGCATCAACTGAGCTTAGTCTAGAAAGAAAGAAGAATGTGGAATCAGAGAGCTTGGAATTTCCTGTAAAGGGCGGTTGCCCCTCTCTGCTATGCCTATGATTTCTCCACTGATAACCTAAGTTGCTCGGACTCACCAAAAATGTTGTCGCACCCGTGTCAGATCCTTCAAAAATAAATTATTTTTGGAGAATCCGACACGTACCTGATGACATTTTTGAAGAGTCCGAGCAACATAGCTGATAACCAAAAAGAGCAACAACTCTTTGAAATGAACAAGAAAATCCAAAAGAAAAAAGAAACTATATTCGTCTAAGCACACCCGTTGTGTTGCTGCTGCTGCTTATCTTGTAAAGGGGCTGTGAAGAGTTATGAGCTATTTTCAATCACGACATTGAGAAATATCCGACCTGTATATTGGCGGGGTGACTTATATGCCTTATGTAGCTAACTGTTGTCTACAACCATGTTGTGGTCACGTTCTCTTTTGTGTGATATAAATACAGCAAATCTGAACCTGAATGACCAGTTTCATGGTCTTCGACAGTGAGTTTATTATTGAAGGTGAAAAAATCCAAAGAGTTTACGCAAATACAGAAGATTACCCTGAAAGAAAGAAATGAGGCAAAACAGAGAGTACTGGGACTTTCTTTAAAGGGTGGTTGCCCCTCTCCGTTCTGCCACTGATTTTCATCCATTATCAAACAACCAACAGCCCTTTGTTTCATGAGAAAGTACAAAGAGAATGGAATGTGTTATTGTAAACAAGAAAGCAAACAGCAAAACTTCATCCAAACACACTGTAATACTTTTCTTCCTCTTCTTCTTTCTCCTCTCTTTGAGGTGCTAATGTTGTAAGAGGGCTATGATGATTGATTACTTCCTTTATGGGCTATGTTCAATCTCGGCATTGAGAAATATCCGATCCGTATCTTGGCAGGGCAACCCATTTAAGGCTTAAATAGCGAACTGGTGTCTGCAGCCATGGCGGCGTCACTATTCTCATTTGCTTTGTTAGGAAATACAGCATATCTGAGCCTTCAATAACCCATTTCGTGGTCTTCCATGGTGAGTCCATCCTTGGGTTGGAAAACCCATTACGGGTTTGCGTAGAAATTTTAGCTCTGAAGAATGAGGCATCGGAGAAACTGGGATTTTCTTTGAAGGGAGGTTGCCCATCTCTTCTCTTCTTTGCCAATGATTTCGCCATTGATGAACAAGAAAACCAACAGCTCTTTCAAATAAACAAAATAATAATAATAATAAATAATAAATAAAAATAGGATGAACTTCATCCGAACACATTACACACCCTAATACTCTTCTGCTCTATCTCTTTGTTAAGAGGCTGTGATGATTGTTTCCTTCATTCTGGCCTTTGTTCAATCATGGCATTGAGAAAAACCGATCCATATCTTGGTTGGGCAACCCGGTTAAGGCTTTGATAGCAAACTGGTGTCTGCAGCCATGGTGGCGTCGCTCTTCTCTTTTGGTTTTCTCAAATACAGCAAATCTGAGCCCTCAGTAACCCGTTTCATTGTCTTGCATGGTGAGTCTTCTTAGGTGCGAAAACATTTTATGGGTTTGCTTTAAAGTTTTAGCTCTGAAGAATGAAGCATCGGAGTAATCGGGAAATTCAAAGGTGAGAAAACCAAAGAATTTCCCAAAGCATGGAAAGATTAGCCCAGAAAGAAAGAAATGAGGCAAAGTCGAGAGTTTGGGTATTTCTTTACAGCTTGTTTCGATGGTTGTTACCTATTGCATTGAATTATATTACTTTGTGTTGTTACTTACCTGATTCGGTATGATCATGCTATTACCTTATTTATTTCAATTCTCATTTTATTATGTTATTTTATTTGTAGTAGTTGTATTCAGCATCCTACTTTTTTCTTAGGTTTGTCCTTCAAAGTATTCATGTGCCACATTATGTAACGATACCCGTTCCCATCTTGGCGTGGCAACCCGGTATGGTATGTGATAGAGACTTCTATGTCCCATGCAACTGGTGTTTGCAGCCATGTTCTGGCTGGCTTCTCTTTATACTTATCATAACACACATCTGAGCCCCCTTTGCTTGAAAGAGAGAAGGAAAAAAAAGACTTCCATGATATAATTTTGGTATATGTTGTACCTGCCATTTTCTGCTACAATAATGTATCACCATATTTGTTCAGTATCAACTGAGCTTAGTCTAGAGAGAAAGAAGAATGTGGAATAAGAGAGATTGGAATCTCTTGTAAAGGGCGGTTGCCCCTCTTTTCTATGCCTATGATTTCTCCACTGATAACCAAAAAGACGAACAAGTCTTTGAAATGAACAAGAAAATACAAAAGAAAAAAGAAATAATTTTCGGCCAAGCATACCCTTTGTGCTGCTGCTGCTGCTGCTTATCTTATAAAGGGGTTGTGAAGAGTTATGAGCTATTTTCAATCGCGACATTGAGAAATATCCGACCTGTATATTGGCGGCGCGACCTCGATGCCTTATGTAGCTAACTGTTGTCTGCAGCCATGTTATGGTCACGTTCTCTTTTGTGTGGTACAAATACAGTAGATCTGAGCCTGAATGATCAGTTTCATGGTCTTCGATAGCGAGTTTATTATTGAAGCTGAAAAAATCTAAAGGGTGGTTGCCCCTCTCCGTTCTGTCACTAATTTTCATCCATTATCAAACAACCAACAGCCCTTTGTTTCATGAGAAAGTAGAAAGAGAAAATGGAAAATGTTATACGCATGTCTTTTCTTGTGTGTTGTGTGTGTATATGTGTTTACTATGTTGATGGAAGGTACATAATGAGGCGGTGATGATGATGTTTCTATATCTGGGCTAACCAATTCAGGCATGGAGATGATCCAACTCGTATCTTGGCGTGGCAACACGGTATGGCCTGTGATTAAGACCTCTCTCATGCAACCGGTGTTTGCAGCCATGGCATGGCTGCCTTCTCTTTTGCCTTATCATAAAATACATCTGAGCCCCATTTGCTTGTAAAGATCGAAAATAAAGAAGCTTCTCCGTGATTTAATTTTGGAATACGTTGAACCTGCAATTTTATCCTACAAACTATAAATCATCTTTAGGAGGAGCTTTCATGCACCAGGCGTGTCCTTTTCCTTGTTTTAAGCTATAAATCATCTTGCAGTCCTAATGTATCACCATATTTGTTTGCTATGAGTATTCAGTTGATCATTGTCTTGAAAGGATGAAAATGAGGCATCATAGAGATTGGGATTTTCCATAAAGGGTGGTTGCCCCTCTGCTATGCCAATGATTTCCATTGATAACCAAAAAATGAACAGCCCTTTGGAATAAACAACAAAGGAAAAAAATAATAATATTGTCATCCAAGCACTCCCTTTGGATTATTTTCGATGATTGCTTTGAGATTATCAGACCTCTCTTGTGGGGTACACTGGGTATGTTTGTTTAGTTTGAGTATATTATTAACAGCTCGCCTGAATGGTTGGTTACATATTGTTTCAAAGGATTTCTATACCTTTAATTCCTTTTTTCTTTTTCTTTTTTTAATGCTTCTAATGAAGCACTAAAAGTTGCTGGTGGGAGCGGTGGAAGCGATGGTGGTGACTGTAATCAGTCTGCTCGAAAGAGGCGATGATGATTTTTGTCAAATTTTAATTCCCTTCTGATCTGTTTGAGGTTATCTGCCCAATATCTTGGGAGGAAATGCCACCAGATTTTCTGGTGGTTTTTATGGCCGCAGCATTGCTGGACTCTCTTTTGTCTGAGCTTTAACACAGATCAGAGAATCACTTCCTGCATCAGTTTAAGGAAACAAAAGGTTAGAGAAATGAACAATGCAAAAACAAAGGAAAGAGTGAGGCTACAGAGAGTCTAGGGATTTTCCATTGAAAGGGTGGTCGCCGCTCCTGTATCAGCCAATGATTTCTCCGCTACTGTAAGAAACACAACAATCCTTTTGTTAGTTTTAACACAGGAAGTATACAGAGCACCTGCTTATAAGAGACGATGATGATTTTTTTTCCAAATTTAGTTTGCTTTTGAGCCGATTAAATGAGCCATTTGAGGTTGTCAGACGCATATCTTAGCAGAGGATGCTCCCTGATTTTCTGCTGTTTCTTTCAGCCATGGGGTGGTCTGACTCTCTTTAACCTGAGCTTAATGCAGATTTGAGCCTCACTTTCTTAGTCAGTTTAGGGAAACAAAAGGTTTGGAAAATGAACAAAGCAAACGCTCAAAAGGGAAATATTAACAGATTTGAGAGGGGTGGCTCTCTCTGCAGCAGCCAATGATTCCTTCATCACTGTAAGAACCCCAACAACCCTTTATCAATTTTAACAGAGTAATATTAATTGTTTGTTTGGAATTTGGATGGTTGTTTATATATTGTTTCAATCTAAGTTGCTCGGACTCGGTGCAGGTGTTTGATATGCGTGTTGATCTAGAGGTTGGATTCATGATCTAATTTTTATGATTCGGGGATATCGATCCATGTATGGATATGAGTGTGGGGATTCGCCTAAAAATAATCAAAATATCTAAAAAAAATGAAGTGATAAAACCTAAATTATGAGATATTATGGAGAAAACTTGAAGAAAATCCTGAAAGGAGATTAAAGAAAAAGGCCTAACATAGAAATTTCTATATTTTGACCATCGATTTTGGTCAAAATATCCGAAATTGGTTGACCAAATCGGACACGGATCCCACACCCACACCCATGTCGTGTCGACATAGGCGTGGCACCAAAAGTGAAGAGTCTGAGCAACTTAGGTTTCAATTGGTTCTATACCGTTCCATGCGATGCTTATACAACGTATTCCTGATTTCTCCTTTTCTTTTCCTACTGCTTCTGCCGAAGCATTGAGTGTTGCTGGTGGGGTTGGTGGAACCTGTGGGGGTAAGTATAATCAGTGGCTTGAAAGAGACGATGATGATTTTGTCAGTTTTTAGTTCCCTCCTCAGCTGATTAATCAAACGTGTGAGATAATCTGACTTGTATCTTGGCGGGGCATGCTCCCAGACTTTCTGGTGGTTTTTGCAGCCATGGCATTGTTGGACTCTCTTGTTGCCGAGCTTATCATATATCTGAGTCTCACTTTCTCTAGATCAATTGGGAAAATATTATTTAGGTTTTGTTTTGTATTGGAGACGAGTTATGTAGGTGCTCGAGTATAATTGACTGCTTGAAAGAGAGCGCTGATGTTTTGTCAATTTTTATTCCCTTCTAACCAAATTAATCTGGTATTTTGAGGTTATATGTCCTGTATCTTGGTGGGCATGCTCCCAGATTTTTCTGGTGTGGTTGGACTTCATTTTGCTCGAGCTTAACACAGACGTGAGCCTCAATTTTCTCAAATTCAGCTTGGATTTTTCCTTATATTTAGGACGTGTTTGGAATGATGAAAAATGTTTGCCACAAAAAGTGCTTCATGAAAAATAAGTGAGTTGTTACTTATTTTCTGGTGTTTGGTGAGTAAACAAAAAATATTATTCCAAAAGTATTTTGTATAATCAAAAAGCATTTTATTTAAAATATCTCTCTGTACTAAACACCCCTTTAGGGTTTGTTTGGTTTAAAGACAAGTTATGCAGGTGTTTCCGCACCCAAAAATGGTCTCTAAATCATCATTGCCTCCAAAAATATTGCCGCACCCATGTCAGATCCTTCAGAAATACACTATTTTTGGAGGATCCGAAACGTACCCATCGATATTTTTAAAGAGTTCGAGCAACATAGTTGATGTTTGATGAGTATAATTGACGGCTTGAAAGAGGCAATGATGATTTTGTAATCCTTTTATTCCCTTATGAGCTCACTATATATAAACAGAAGTCTGGGAGATGAAGAAAGCAAAAACTCAGAATTAGAACTTTTAGCCACTTGAAAGAGGTGGTGATGATTTTATGAATCCCATTTCCAGTGTGATCCTACAAGTAGAATCCGGGAAGGGTGATGACTTTGTCAAAAAAAAATTTCGAGAAAGGTAAAGTTGTATACCTTAGCAAATGCGGGTATGCTGGCAATCATCAAAAACTTGCTAGGCAACCATAATTAGTGGGAGCCTGGGAAATCTACTTACTGTTCTATCTCATCTATACCTCTTCATTACACCAAAAATATAAAGTATTAAGTGACTTTGTCAATATTTTTTACCCTTGTGACTTAGCAATCAGGCATGTGAGATTGTCTGGCCCGTATCTTGGTGGGGCATGCCTCCAGATTAATCTGGTGGTTTTTGCAGCCATGGCAACATTGGACTCTCTTTTGTTTGAGGTAAATGAACCTCAATTTATGACTGATTTTTTGAAAATCTAGCCATTATAGTTGTTTGACAATAGATTTTTTTTTTTTTGAAATGGTAATTGTATGTTTGCAACTTAAAAAAATTTCAAATTTTTGTCCTTTTTTGAACTGATTAACTATGCATTTGGGATAACCTGATCAATATCTTGGCAGGGCATACTCCCAGATTTTCTGGTTGTTTCTGCAGCCATGCCATTGCCGCACTCTTGGTTTGCCCCAGCTTAACCCAGATCCGAGCCTCAGTTTTTCTATATCAGTTCGGAAAGTATTCTACATTTAGTCTTTGTTTGGTTAGAGACTGATTCTATAATTGGACATTTGAGATAATCTGATCCATGTCTTGGTGGGGCATGCCCCAGAGCATCTGGTGGTTATTACAGCCAACTAGTTTGAGATAAGTCGTTGTTGATGTTGTTATGGATAATGAAAGAATTTGACTGTTGATTTCTCTCCTTGTCCATTCACGAAGCTCAAAAATCCTTAATATTTTTTTCACTAATTTTACATTGGTGTTCTAGCAGTGGATGCAGCTTTATGACCGCATATAGATCCGGAATGGACTTTTGATACGTGAAAATTAATGTCCAATTGGTTGGGGTGCAAAATGCAAAGAACTCCGAAAATAGTGAAAATCTCATTAGTTTTACTATTGAGTCTGAGGCTGCAGTGATAACAGAGAGCTGTGGGGAGTTTCAATGGTTTTGCTACTCATTCTTAGCCTCTGATGATCACGTAACGAAAAAAGATCTCCGAATGCAAAACGACCCTTTGGTAAAAATATATATTACCTTCAATTTTTTCTTTTCTTCCTTCTTTTTTTAGGTAACTAATGATTTTATTAAGTACCATTTTCTTCCTACTGCCTCTGGTCCATTTCATCTACAACGAGCCTGTGAGATATTGGAGAAATTTCTGTGGAATCGGACATATTGTTTTCTTGAGCTGAAAAAACTGTATCTTGGCGTGGCAACTCTGATACTATTTTTCGGTCCTTGTGTTTCATAAGACTAACTGATACTCAGTCATGGCAGATTGGGTTGTCTTGGAAAAGGCATATCAGAGCCTACCTGATTGAAGGCAGGAGTTCCTCTGCGATGTCTCTTTGGGACTTTCATAGGCAATGAAAATCCTTGGTTCTATTGTCATCAACAGCTCGTGCACCAGGATCTGCTGATATCATGCATTTTTTGTGTCTACGCGGATCATTTAGTGCTTCTGGTCGATGATTTTATCTATCCTTCATTCCCTTGAACTTGTTAATCTGATGGGGTCTGAGGAAAAGAAAACATGCTCTGGTTGATCTTTTAACCGAGGTGTGATTCACCAGTATTATGGTTAAAATGCACATTAGTTTTCTTCCGGTCTTACTCCTCCGGTGAAGAACTTGAGTTGAATCAGATATTATCTTCTGATATGTCGGGACGGAGGAAAATATTTTCCAGAAATTTTCTTATGCTTGGTTGGATAAAATTTTAGGAAAATAGGGTTCTGGAAAACAAGTTGTATATTTATTGCTCTTTCCTTTTCCTAAAGTTGAGCAATAATATCTCAATCCTAACAATTATTGTTGACTTCCCTTTTTTGTTTGCTTATATTACCTTATTAAAAAAGAAAAATTAGACTTTTCCAAAAATATTAAGACAGAGATCTGAGGCGGACATTTATCCATCATGGGGGCCAGAATGTATTGTTTTGTACACAATAATACTACTGTCAATCCAAGTTGATAACACTAATTTTACCAGGCCAACCGCGTGTTGATCAACATTGCAATTAGTTAATCAATTTCCTGTCATAAAATCCCATAATACTTTCAACACTATATGCAATGGCAGTTGGAATTATCACTTTCTACTCTTAAGTCAAACACTAGATGAAATTGATCCATGGAGACAAGTATTGATATAAGGTAATTAGTCAAGTTGTGTTGTAAAATAGATGTCCAAATAAATATTTTCTTTGTTCACATAATATAATTTGTGGCAACATAAACATACACATATGTGTAAGATGTATCTACACTAATTTTAGTACATGTTGTAACTTAATTATCCATGTATTATATTTGATATACAAAGTGTATACTTGGCAATAAGAAAATCATAAATGACCATGTGTACATAAGTATAAATATCCCTCATTTCTTGTAACAAAGTGATAAGTGAGAAAAAAAGAAGAAGAAACAAGAGTGAATAAGAAATACTACTACATCTTCTCTTTATATTTCTTCTTAGCTTTATTATATTCTTCATCGTTTCACAACAAGTTGAAATATTTTACTAGTTTTAAGAAATATAGGATATAAATCATCATTTTTTTTTAGGAAAAAGATATTTAAAAATAAATATTAATCCATCTTCAAAATATTCATATAAAGTGAAATAAATGCGTCCATTAACCAAGCATAAAAACTTTTGTTCATATTGCCAATCCTTGAAAGTACTGCTAAATTTGTGTACTGCATTTGTACGGCTACAAGTTAGTCAACTGTACTTGCAGTTGTAGCAGTACCATCTAAAAAATCTTGGAATTTTTCATTGGGTATCTTTAATTAAATTATCTTTTGGTCTTTAAAATATCAATGCACATTTCCTATTTGCTATGCGTGTGGTCAACTATTTAATTATCTCCCAATTATTTCAACCTGGGAATAGTAAGTATTTTGTACAAGAAAATTATTTTAATCCAATTGGGGCCAATTCCTTTGGCTTTGTTTTGTTTTGAGTTTTGGTAAAAAAAATTTACACTTGATATTTCCATATGACTAATGAATGTAAGATGTATATATTTCATTGACCTATTTTTATATTACTAATGATTAAGTGATAGATATTTTGTTTACTTTTTAAGTGCCAAGATAAAATTGCTTAGTTTGGCATGTGAATACCGCGAGGGTTTAAGTATACGCCTTCTCTGTTAGTTTAATTTATATACACTGTCAATATAAAAATTCTTTATACTATTTAGATCACTTAAAATATATTAATTATCGATAAACTTCTTTAAGATATGAGATTTGTAATATTGAAAATAAAAATATTATCGGAGCTCTATTAATACACAAACACTATTCTGCAGAAATCATTTTGAAATTTTGAGCATATTGGGATTTTCCTTCTGAACTTTCATGTGTGGCACATCTTGATCAATGTCCAATCTCCACTTAACCAGTCTATCAGTGGTCAGCAATTTGTGGTGTAGTCACAGCCATAAGATAAATATTGATTTACATCTAGCTCCATTGTCAAAGATCATGCACTTCATGGGTTACTCTAGGTTTGTCTGCTAATATTGTTTCATAATGTATTGTATTATATTGTATTTCCTCTGTCTCATTTTATGTGGCATCCTTTTTTTTTTATCCGTCTCAAAAAGAATGTCACCTTGCTCTAATTGAAAACAATTTAACTTTAAAATCCTTTTTTTACTCTTAATGAAATGATTCTCAGCCACACAAATATCTAAGAATGATTTTAGACCTCAAATTTTAAAAGTCTTCCTTTTTTTCTTAAATACTGTGCCAAGTTAAAAAATGTCACATAAAATGGGACGAAAGGAGTATTATTTTAATGAATATAACATTTGGATAGATTATATCGTTCTACTTCATTACATAATGTCACATATCAACAATTTAAATGATCAACCTACAAGAAAAGTAGGGAACATGTAGAAAGGTAGATAAAAGATAAAATAGGATTATTATTAAATAATAAGTTAAAGACAAAATGAGAAGAAAATATCAAGGTAATTACTGAACAATCAGACCAAATGAGTCGTTATATAAAATGATACTTTTTATATTTAGCTAGTGATGGATTTAAACAATACGATACAAGTAACGATTAAAACGAACATTAATACAACAGAACCAATCAGGGTGGTTATTTTTTACCTTGTCAAAAGTGGTAAAGTGGCCCTTCCTGTTTGTTGAAAGGCAAATATATCAAATACAAGTTTACTAGACTGCTATTCACCCTAAAACTCTCATTTAAAAAACTAAAGAAATAATACAATTTGAGAAAGTCCACGCAAGGGAATTTGTAGCTAACATCAATCATAATAGGTAAAACAATAAGTGAACCTTCAAGGTCTAAGCAATCTATAGAATAGGATATTCTTATGTCGTGAGAAATTTTCTACAAGACCTCCAGAGAAGGTG
>JAABOM020059943.1:0-47481 GCA_011800125.2 Solanum clarkiae
TCTTTAAACTGTCTGCGCTTCTTTCATTTGTGAAGTAGCAGTTAGTCAATGCAACTTTCGACGCTCCTCATGGTCATCTGGAAACAGTCGCTTTATGTTTTTGAACATAGGGGTTAGGCTGCGTACATCCGACCCCCCCTCACCCCGCAATGAGCGGGAGCCTTTTGAGGCACTGGGGTGTGTTGTTGTTGTTGTTGTTGATACGGTTGCTATAAAATTCGGGTTAGACCCATTTCCAACTCAATTGGATCCCCCAAACAAAAATATGAAGTCAGATTTTCAAAATAACAAATAGAGTTTTTAGATAGATAGAAAACAAGATTCCGGGCGCTTCCGTGGCACGTTTTCCGGCACTTTTTTTAGGGTCATTTAACTATCTCCCCCTTGGGAACATTTGTCCCCGAATGTAGAAGAGACGTACAAGACAAGAGTAATCATGAATAAATCAGCCCCAATATGAATGCAACATTATATTTAAAACACTATTTTAAAAATCTCAACATAAGTGTAAAATCATCATAAATTTACCAACTTAAACATGAATGCATATGAATGACATAGTGGATGAAATGAAAGACTTGAAATCATAAAAGGAGTTGACGTGTTATCATAAGCTTGAATAGAATGAACAGATATGGATATTTCTCCTTCATGCCCGTTTCGGTTCCTTGAGAGACATATACGAATAGACGACTCTTCCCAAAGGGCCTTGTAGAGCACTACATCATTATCAATCCACTTCTCCACTCATCCATCCAACACCTCCACCGGGACCTTCTCTTAAGTCAAATTACCCTCTTAACACCCACAACCTCAAAGTGTTCTATAACACTAAAGTCACCAACACATCACATCCACCTAGACGCATGACAAACTGGATTAACCATATCTACACCCAAAGGCAATCCCAAAACATAAGCAACTTTACCAACCTCGCTCTACACTCTATAAGGACTCACAATCCTCAACTCAATTGTCAATCTTAAATCACCTAACCCACTTGGTACCATAAAAACCATCTCCCCCTTGGGAGACAACCTCCACTCTATCATCTTCTCACCCAAGACTTCCAACTCTAATAAGATAGACTCACGGCCTTGCCTAATCTAATCCTCTTATCCCATGAAGATTTGGAACCATCAAGAACCCTATACTACCATTCTCAACTTCCTTCAACGTAACTCCCTATCTAACCGACCGATGTACTCTACTACTCTCCTCCTTGTCACCATCAACAACACATGCTAGGCTACCTAGAGTACCAACCGCAACACTAGCCTTACTGGAAAAAAACTAATGCACACTCACATCATAATTCTTAAAGACTTCTAACCACCTTCTTGCTACCCATAATGCACACTTACCACATTTAGCAAACAACCTCTCATCCTCCAAGACTTGCAACACTACCCCCAAATGATTCACAAGCTCTAAATAAATCAATACTTCGTTACTAGAAATCACCACAAACATGGCAAGGAAGGGGTTTAAGACCCTATTCAAGAAACCCACAATCATTACTGATGTATAAGTCAACCAAGAAACTCCATCAATACTAATAATGCTCATTCCTAATCCGAAAAGACCCCTAGGGATATCACCTACCTTCATCCTCACTTGGGGACAAACCCCAAACTAAAGATCAATCTTAGAGAAGTGACTAACCCATCATAGTTTACTAAATAGATCGACCATCCTTACCCATAATATTACAACTTTATGAGTTCTACACTCATTAGAAACATGCCATGCAAGTAGCCCAAACTACCCCAAGACCCTCAATACAACAAGCTAAGTCGTCTTCCCACAAGAATACTTATAATATGCATGAACATAATCTCAAAGAGGAAATAGTCATTTTCCAAATCATTTCAACGCACAATTAGGCTTAAAAGCCAAACACTATTCATAATAATTCATACTTAGGCTCAAATGCCAAAATCATAATTTCATAGTCATAATACTCATGCATATGAATGACCCATTAATAAACAAAATGGTGCAAGAACCCAAAATTCTTAAAGAGCCAAAATCAAAGACATATATGTGATCCCAATATTGTCATAACTAACTTTTTATCAAAATCAAACCATAAAATGAAATTGGGCTTACCCATAACATAACTTTTCAAAATAATCTGTGTACATGAATGCATATACTATGAACAATGAGGAAATGACATGGGTAATTAAGACTCCATTTAAAATCAACATTTATAGTATGTAGTTGAAGTGGAAACATAATTAATTCTATATTTAAATCCATAGTGTAATCTCTCATTCATAAATAATTTCAAAAGGGGAACATGCATATTTATAACTCCATAAACCCAAGATAAATCCTCATATAACGGTTCAAGTCACATTAAAATTATCAAATAAACACTGCCCATATATCAATAAGTAAAATCATAATTTTTAAATCCCAAATTAAAAAAGTAAAATTCATGTGCGTTTTCTTGAAAATAAATTTTGGGTCTCCTCAATTGGAAGGGATCAAGGATCAGTCCACATACACATGAATCTTACTAGCACCAAGGAATAACAAGAAATAGCAACCCCTGGACCTATCAAATCACCCTACTCACAACCTCCGGCAATAGCCCACTAAACCCAAGAGGCTCCTAATATCCGGTGAACTCAAATGTCTAGGCTAATTTGTAATCACCTTTGTCTTTCTAAGGTCTAATTTAATACCATCATTTGGCACCACACAACCTAGGGGGAACCTCTTACTACCAAAATTCCCACCTCACCTACTAGCACCCAACCTTCTTCCTTAAACTTGTAGTACTACTCTCAAATGATTTACATGCAACTACGTCATTAGAAAATGAACCACATTATCATCACCAAAACCATCATAAAACTATTAGAGTAGGGACTAAAGATCTTATTCATCAAACTTATAGGCATAATTGGCGTACTGGTCAAACCAAAAGACATTACCCCAAATTCAAAATATCAAAAAGGGGCATTTAAGGCCTCATCTACCACCACCAACAATTGTATAAACACCTCCAATTCTAATAAGATGATAAATGCAATCCCTTAGAGACTAATTGTACCTTAAGACATGAAATGGATCTACCTCCCTTGCTATCGCATAACATCCTCCCCCTCAAAGATGGGCTTATTAGCGATTCGGGATCTAACTTTATTGGTCCTAATATCCATGAAAACATAACATGCATGCAACCATTCCATCCCTAGTATGACATCAAAATCCACTATGCCAACTCCAACAAGCCAAAAAGCAAGACCTATTGCAGTACGAACCCGAATCAACACCTATAAACTTTGTAGCAACAATATACCCAACTAAGAGATAAACACCTAAGGTTCACATCTCCACGCAAGGCACACAAGAGTCCCCACCATCAACTAAAAGAAGAGAGAAGAAATAGTGAAACTCGGATCTATCAAAATCAAAACCTTGTACTTACCTTCCTTCACCGTTCTCTTTAACGCGGCATGATCAACTAAAAGAGCAAAGAACATTCGTTAGTGGGGAAAGCCCTATTTTGACATAGAACATGAAGAAGGGAAACATTTCCTAAAACGTCTCATAGCCTCCTACCTATAGTTGTGGTGCACAATACAACCATGAGTAAGACTCTAATCGATGCAGTGTGTTGGACTCCAAGGATCTAACAACCTAGTGCTCTGATAACATCTTTATCACGACCCAAGCCTAGGGCCTAGACATGACCGGCAAATGGGAAACCTGAAGGAACCCTAAAGAAGCATCATACATAGAATATCATTATACATCCTTGGTAGCAGAATAATTAATTGACACTTGAAGAATGGAAATAAGGAAAAAGGGGACTAAGGGAGAACTTGTCATAACATAGGTTCAAGAGATAATAGAATCAACTCATGAGATAAATACATAGCTTTTTCCAACACCTCTACTACATTGATAATGGCGGGGGACAAGACATACAACTTAACTCACCCTCATAGTCTCAAGTAAATGATAAAGTAAAGAGAATCTTAATACATAGTGTGAGAGAATAGTCCTTGTCCCTGGAATGGAGGACTCATCAATGGCTAACTTGAACAATCCATTTAGCCACAAGAAGAATCAGTAGGAGTTCCGGTTCCTAAAAAGTGGGATGAAAAGCAACAATATATAAGCATCATAATCCAAAATGCATAACAATAGGCAATAGGCATAATATAATAATATGACATGATGATCAATGCATAAGTAAAATATGCTTAAGTAAGTCATGCTCATACAAGATATCATATGCAAAGAAGAGATCAAGCTAGCTTCCCAACCTTGGTTGGTTGATGATGGTCACACCCCAATCATCCTAGGTGGTGAGGTACAAACTCCTCACATGATTGATGTTGTTCATACCCCAATCATCCTAGGTGGTGAAGTATAAATCCCTCACATGGTTGATGAGTACCGACCCCCAATTTGATTGATGATGGTTACACCCTAATCATCCTAGGTGGTGAAGTACTAACCCCTTACATGTTTGATGAGTACAAACCCCCAACTCAGTTGATGATGGTCACACCCCAATCATCCTATGTGGTGAAGTACTAACTCCTAACATGGTTGATGAGTACAAACCCTTACCTCGGTTGAGTATGGTCTAATGCAATACTTTATATAGAATTTATCATGTACATAAGCTCATTTCATCATTATATCATCATTCATATCATATCTCATGCTTTAGACCTTTAATTCCTCAAGAAACTATAACCGAAAATTTTACCAAAGACTTGGCTAGTGTACAATAGGGGTATAAGACCATGCATTTTAGAGATGAACTCATGCAAGAAAAAGTAGTGGTAAAACCTTTAATCAACACCTTGCAACACCCCAAAGACATTCACATCAAAACTCCTCAACAATTTCAACATTACATCCAAGATTTGAAGCTCAAAACATGCTAAAACAACCGTACTTTCATGAACTAAAATCACTGCACAGTAAATTTCTTAATATACAAGACCCACATGTAATATCAACTTTAAATCATGCAAAATTAAGTAAAAGAGGGTTTAGGCACCATGGGTTGAAGGACCAATGGTTCAACACCATATACCTTAGCTTTGGAAAGGTTCTTGAAAAAGACTTTAATGGAGACTTGAAGCTTGAGTGAAATCCTTAAAATTGGTCTTGAGTTTGGGACTTGAATTTAGGGTGAAATATGAGTCTATATGTTTGAGTGAGTTTTGGGGAATGTTTAGGATGACATGAGGGTGAAATAAGGCTAAGTATTTTCAAGTGTGGGAACCCTTGGGACCAACACTTAAAAGTCTTTGACCGATGTCAAGAGAAAATAGGACCAAAACGGACTGCTCGCTGGAAATTGCATTTTTTGCATAGGTGAGTTTTACAAAAATAGGCATATATCCTTCGTCCAAACTCGGAATGAGGTGAAACGAAGTATCTTGAAAAGCTAATTCAAAGGGATTTCAATTGGTAGAGTACGTGGTACCCAGTTATTTTTATGCTAAGAGATATGTCCTTTCAAAGGGCACCCTCCTAAATAACGTATTTTGTGATTTTCGAATTTTGATACGGTTGCTCTAAAATTCAGGTTAGACCTATTTCCCACTAATCTTGACCCCCTTAACAATAAATAAAGTTGGATTTTCAAAATAACAAATGAATTTTTTAGATATACGGAAAACAAGATCCCGGGCACTTTTGAGGCACGTTTTCAGGCACTTTCGTTTTGCGTCGTTTCACTTGTTGAGGGTTATATAGCTCAATCACCTTGTCGGGGTTGGGATGCCCATACTACCACATTGAGGGATATGTACCTTTATCACTTTGTGGGGGGGGTGGCATGCCTGTACTACCATGTTGAGGGGTATGCACCTCAATCACCTTGTCAGAGGGTGGCATGCCCCGTACTACCATATTGAGGGGTATGTACCTCAATCACGTTCCAAGGTGGTTGCAGGCCTTGGAATTCAAGTGATAGTTTGCTTGGGTCATGATGATTATGGTCTCTTCCTACACATGTAACCTATAATTGCAAGTTATATGATTTACAAACATGTTTTACCTCAAGCATTGATCATGCATCCACATTGATATTATATTTGTCTATTGCTTATAATTAAGAATTTCGACTACATTGTCTATGTCTTGTTGCAGTGCATCTTACATACTTAGTGTATTCAAACGTCTTAACTCATACTCTATACCTACGTGATGTTACCATGTAGGAACTGGAGCACCTCTCAATCATCCTCCAAGTAGTTAGTTTGGTGCTTTGGAGATACGCTTTGGGTGAGTCCTCAAGTCTGAGGATGCTATATATGTTTCTCTTACCTTTTTGTTATTTCCTTATGTTGAATACTTGATACTATGAGGGTGATCCTGGAGAGTATCTTGGTCCCCGCTCCAATCTATGTTTAGAGGTGTTGTTGGAACAACTGATGTATCTATGCTTTGAGTTTGACTCTTTGGTATTATATGATTATCCAAGACTTGCTCTTAGTCCCGTTTCCCTTATTTAAATCTATATTTCTTGTTATTATGCTTCCATGACTAAGGATGTGTGACTAATATGCTAAGAGACTTGTTTGTGGTTCCTCATTTGCCGTGTCATGTCTGTGCACTAGGCTTGGGTTGTGACATTGAAAGTCTGAGTCCTGATTCTAGAAGAAAGCCTATCGTATTAGACCTTAGGCATGAATATATGTTGTGAGAGTGAGTGATTTTGCACAGTCCTAATGCTAATCATGGAAGCATCATTGATTGTCAAATATGGGACTTCTTTCTGTGAGGCACATGCATTGCATTGTTACCAATAGGCTTAGTCAGTGATTGTTGATTGTTTATAATACCTTACTTGTCATAGTTGTGTTGTCACATGCACCAGTTTGTATTGGCTTGCTTAATATCTATCTAATCCTGTTCTAAAAAGTTCGTGTGGGTACCTAAGTTTGAGGTTTATATGATGCATGCCATCGAGTTGAGGTCTGTGTATTACTGTATCGTCTATATAGGTTGAGTCCATCACTTGAGGACAAGCTACAATTTTAAGTTGAGAGTGTTGATGTGCTAAAAAATACACCACTTTTAATGCTTAAAACTTGGAATTTTCCGAGCTCTCAATGCGATGTTAGTGGTTTTTATGTCTTTTGCATTTATATTTTTAGGATTAAAGGTTGGTCATGATTTTGGGGAAAGTTACAGAAGTTGTTATAGATTTGTTGTTATACGAGACTCTCTACATATCGAATACCATTCTATAGGCCGTAGGGAGGTTTCGTGAAGCTTTCCAATGAGGGGCTGATTTCTGAAGTTCATTCTACCAACATGCAGACGAGTCGTAGAAGAGTTTACGAGTCATTGAAGAGGATTTGTGCCTTGAAGATCAGAGAAGTGGACTTGCAAGAATATCATCAGACGAAACCCGCTTTACAAGTCGTAAACTACTTTATGGGTCGTAGAGGGGTGTCATGGTGTCGAAGTCTGAAATTCCAGAAGCTGAGTATGAAACCCCGATTAAGGGCCGTAAACTTCAATATGGGTTGTAAAGAGATTTCATATTGTATGCCAACCATCTCTCTCCATTATTGACTTTTCTTTCGTAATTGTTATTTAGTTTTATTTTGTTATTGATTATTGCAAGTCCCCCCCCCCTTTTGGGGTATTGTGTTGGTTAACCATTCGGATTGCAAATTGGTGAATTTTCTTGAGTCTACGTATTTCCTGTAGGATCGACCCTAACTTTTGTTAGGTTCTATATCTTAACAGCGACCACTTTTTCCTCTAAAAAAGAGGTGTAACTTCGGCATCATCATAGGGTAGGTAAGTCTAACATTTGATCAATGTTTTCTCGAACTCATGAACAGGTTTCCACAATAACTTTCTCAAGCAACTATTGGTTGATACATAAACACCAACCTTAGCAAAATTCCCCTTCTCAAGTAGATTTCATTCATTCAAAACATTAATGGCTATTAAAAATTTTACCTCAGTTCATGTCGTATTTTGAACCTCAATCCATACATAAATCATGGTTAAATAAAAACAAATCCAAAAGGATTGATAAATAAATGAAGTAGAATCAAGCACCCACCTACTAATTACTACATAATGGTCTACATTATCTCCCTAGGATTATTAGGATTTTAGACAATCATTAAATGGAACATTGGTAATTTACAAAATGGATTCTCTGTCACTGGATTAACCTTCAAGAATAAGAAATGTAGAAGAAATCAGCAAAAGATTAGTTAAACCTTTATCTCTAATGAAGATTGGTGTGTTTTATCCCCCCTACTCTCTCCACCAAAAGAAAAGAAAAGTTGCTCAATAATAAGAATTTAATCCTAGCCAAATGTACTACTAAAAATTGAACTATTCACCCTTCTATTTGTAAGCATCCTCCTTAATATGCTATTCCGTAGCTACTTATACTCTGCATATAAAGTACACAATATCTTCCTTGAAATTGCAAGAGGAAATGTTAGTCGAGCTCGCCGATCAATTCGCTAATTCATATAGTGTTCTTTCAACATCATAGACTTCTTCTCTTGAAAGAACTTTGATTTGGAACTTAGGCAAACTCAGTTGAGCGTAACAACCAGGTTTGCAATATGCCTTATGGATCTTGAGTTCACCCTTTAACTAGTAACTCCAGGCCATATTTGTGTCTTGTTGTGTAAGCTACGTCGAGCTCATCAACAAAGTTTTGTAATTTGCATAGCTCACTCTTCCTCTAGTTAAGTCTCTTCTTGTTATGTGATCATTTGGAGAGGTTTGGGTTACTTTGGCGACTCACAATGTACCCTTTTACGATACTAAGTGTCTCATACTTCATTATTTGCTCATTTTGAACCTTTTTTTGCATGTTTATGATCCAAATGCTCCTCAATCTTCACCTAGCTGCAAAAAGAAAAAAACAATTTATGTTTGTTTATAACACAAAATAAAGTTTCAAGCACACTTTTTATGCACAACTCAACTACATGAGTGTAAATCCACCCGTTATCAACACCCCCAACTTAAATCTTTACTTTTCCTCAAGTAAATCAAATGTCAGCCAATTCAAAGATCACGTCTATGGAATGTACAAACTAACACTCAATCTTCTAAGGCACAAAATCCTGTGTACTTGAAGTTTCAAGCAATGACTAGAATGTACCATCCAGAGCCTTCAGTTACAAAGGCTCACCCAAAGGCAAAACCATGTTGACCAATTGTGCTCGATTTTCCTCACATCAACTAAGAATCCATTCCCACAATGAAATGCAATATAATGTTTGGGAATCATACAAGAAACACACTACCAAAAAAAGAATAACATGCTAAAATTGACTCATTAACGTGCCCTTATTTTCTAATTAATACATCAACTGACTTATGAAAGATCACAAAGGGCTCTTTGGGCTTCTAATGGGGCTGAATGCAATGTAAGGAAACATTTTGGGATAGTGATTAACAATATAACCTTCTTGGTGTATGACCTTGATTCAAACTATCATTCCACAAAATGCACCACACAACTTAGCCACACCTTAACGATCAATTCTAGTCATCTTATCGACCACAACAAGGCATTGCCTTTCTTTTATTCATGGACAAACATGATTTCTAACATATTTACAATCTAAATCTGAAATCAAACATCAAAAT
The DNA here is from genome assembly GCA_011800125.2 of Solanum clarkiae. NCBI lineage: Eukaryota > Viridiplantae > Streptophyta > Magnoliopsida > Solanales > Solanaceae > Solanum > Solanum clarkiae. Next base: position 9,634 of record JAABOM020059943.1, read on the forward strand.
AAATTCATTGTTCATTTTTTTCTTCTATCCATTTTTAGAAGGGATAAAAAAATTCCAAAAAAAAGCATCAAGATGTGTTTATTAACATGGATCCAAACTCTTCTATCATAAAGCCACTTTATCACAATCGGCCTTTGCCTCTACAATACCACACCCCCAACTTAGGCTTTTTTGCCTAATGTTAGACTATTCTACTAGGTTTAACACCAACAAGAACATGGGAATGTAAAAATACAAGGGTTTGATTTGATTCATGTGATTCATGTTTTGTCAGAAGATGTGGGAGCCAACCTCTTCTCTAAATCCTCGACCCTACAAGTGAGAAGATTTAGATTGTGACCATAACCCCAAAATATTCTAATGATATGTCAGTTGTAGAGGAGTACAACCTAAGGTTGCTGCTTTGGCCTTCACCATCCGTATAGAGAATGTAGACTCAAGTTAGGAGGCCCTAGTGTCATAAGATCAGGCCAAATGGCCTATCTAATAGATCATATTCTGTGTAAGTGGTAATATAGACAGTGATATGCAAGAAAGACCAGTGGAAGTAGATGTTGTGGTAGAGGAATCAAGAGGAGCCATATTTAGAGTCTTGGTTCTTGGATTCTGTATATTGGTGGTGGTCTTCTCACCCTAGGTTGTTAGATCAACTATCAAAGTGGTATCAACTGGTGGTGGCCTCCTTCAAGCCTGCACATCCTTAAAATATTTTTCCTCTATCCAGTAGATATCATGTAATGACCCTAGTTTAGGAGCCCTAATTGTAAAGAAGTTGGTATGAAAAATCACTGAGGACCCGATTTATGCGACAATCTATGGCTATGGAATTTTCTACAGCTCCTAGAGTGGTTCGTAAGTGGGGTTGCAGCCATGAGGAAATTTGAAGTTTTCAGGATGTTAATCCAAGACTTATCATACGGCCCGTAAAATATTATATGGCTAGTATAAGATGATGTGCTGTGAAAATACAAAACTTTTGATGCTTAAAACTTAAAATTTTGTATGTTCACAATGCAATTTTAGTAGAGTTGATCTGTTTTTATTTTTATTTAGCAAGATTACAGGGTTGGTACAATGTTTGGGCTAAGTGTGCATAATGTCCTCAAGCAAAGGTTCCATGAAGCCCTTTATGGGACATAGAGAATTCTATGGCCCGTAAAGATGGTTTCGTAGATAATTCCAGTGAAGGGTGAATATTTGATGTTAAGTCTATAAACATGCAGATGAGTCGTAGAAGACTTTATGAGTCATAGACTTGGTGTAGTGCCTTGAGGATCAGAAAGTGGGGAGCTGCTGAAAAGTCATAAGAGAAACCCTCTATGGGTTGCCAAACTTTATATATGTCGTAGAGGGATATCATAGAAGTCAACCCCAGTTTTGATGATGTAATCCATTAAAGCCCATCCATGAGCTATAAAATGTTATACGGATCGAAGAATTTGTCGACCCAGTTATACTATTTTATTTTGATTTTGTATTTTAAATACTATAAATAGGTTTTTAGGTTATTTTTCATATGGTGCAGCAGAGGGACATGATAGAACCTTAGAGAGCTTGTTAAACACTTGTAAACCTTTCTTGTCTTTTGATTTCATTCTTCTATTCTTGTTGAAGAGTTTGAATTTCATGTACTTAATTTTCTTGTGTAAGTGCTCAATTATGTTATTCTACTTCATAAGTCTTACATTTACACTAATCATGAGTAGCTAAATCAATAACTAGGGTTTTGAGAACAATCAAGAAACTAACAAGGTAAAATTGGATAATTTGTAATTCTTTAAAATTGTGCATGCATGTATCAATTAATTCTCTTCATATTGAATGCGTTCGAATTGTGGCCAACCTTAGAACTCGCCTAGTGTTACTGACTAGATTAAGATAGTAATGAATAGGAAATGAGACTAATGCACAGGATTCGATTGGTTTTTCTCATCTAATCAACCGAACTGGGTTATGGGGAGTTTGTACAATAATATTAGGTAAGGGTTAATAATGTCATATTATGGGGATGAACCAAATTATATGGAAAAATTTGCCTCTTGCCTGCGCCAAAGGATGTGGTAAACTTAATTTACCGTTCTGCATGCTACAAACAGGAAATGAATTCCATTATCTGGTAATAATTAGTTAAGGAATCATAGAGAACATGATACCCTAGTTACTCTTCATATTAGTTTAACACTTGTCTTAGTTTAAGAGTACTTTTTATAGTTGCCACAACCCCCCCCCCTTTTGGGGAGATAAGTTGGTTAAGCAAACCTAATTGCATTGAATTCGTCTAAGTCTACCATATTCCCCGTGTGATTCAATCCTAACTTTTGTGAGTTTATATATCTTGACAACAACTGCATTAGCCTTAAAAAGGAGGTCCAGCTTAGGAAACATCATAAGGTCTCGTAAAAGGGGTCAGATACAGGATGGGAGTTTGGCCAAGTGTGGAAGGACACTACGAGTCTATCCGCAGGTCATAGAAATTAGTTTTGCCCATCCTATTGTCCCCAAGTTAGAATATTTTAGTACTTCTAGGTGAGCCCTCAGACAATAGGGTCTACAACATGCAAAACTTTCTATGTCTCGTAGATGGGGTTTCGTAGATGGCTTCCAATAGTTTTAATTGAGGGGCAGTTTGGCCATTATGCATAATTTTATTCTTAAACTAGATCATTTGGGGAATGAAAATAGGGACCTATATTGGTCTTCAGGACCTAAGAATACCCCTCATTCTCTCATTCTTCTATTTAAAAATTTCAAAGGCATGACTCTCAAGAACAAGGCTAGGGTTTTCTAAGATCCTTCCACAAGACTTCAACTCTTATTCTCTCTAGTTCATCATATATGTGTGTTGATGTATAGGTACTCTGTAACCCCTAATGTTCCCTATGTACTTTACCTTTTCTTTAAGTTCCTAAGTTTTAAAGCATGTTTATGACGATTTTATGGTTCTCATGCTATTACATGATGTTCTTAAAGTTCAGTGACTATTTTGTTATGTAAATGTACAGATGTTTTGAAGTGTGATTTGATTCTAAGGCGGGTTTTGATGTGGTTAAGGTTGGATGATTTTGATGTTCCTTTTTAAAGAAATTTCTTAATACTTATATAATTTATGATTGTTTCATGCATCAATTAATTCCACTCTATTTTCATCAAAGCTTCCTAGGAATTATGACTATAAGTAGGGATTTTGTGAAGTGCTTCAAAGTTAAACTTTAACAAATTTATATGTAAGATGATTATTGCCGTAAATAATGTTTAAGAAACACTCTCAAGTTTTGTGCTACTCTTCATAATCGGTACTAATGATTCTAAGTTATCTTTAAAAATTCTGTGGGATGACTTAGCATTGAGAGGTCTTAAGATTGGGACCCATCCCATTGGTTGAGGCATTACCCCTTGAAGCTAAATCTCAATTTTCCTCACTATATGCAACCATAAGACCTTTGTAGGCTATGCCAGTGAATCATGCAGGCCCCAAAGTTATGAAAGATACTAAGTCTTAGATATCAACCATGGCAAGTAGATTCACATTTTTCCAATGGAAGGAGAGCATTGGCCTTTTCCCAATGGAAAGACTTCATTCGATTCCATGCAATAGCTCACATGGTCTTACTATCTGTTATGGATAATTCCCACGAGTTTATATGATTCCATGATATGTCTTAAGTTCATGCTTCAAAGATGCATTGTCTCATATTAGTCTGAGTCATATTCGTTAGGCATGTTTAATCCTATTTCATACCTCGTCATCCTTGTATATTCTTATATATTATGTTTGATTATGATGGTATTGCAGTTTGATCCATGCATTTTGTCATGGCCCAAGCCTAGGGGCTAGACGTGACATGAAGAATGGAAACCCAAAGGAACCCAAACAAGCATCTTAGCATATCAGTTACACATCCTTGGTCGTTAAAGCAAAGTAAACAACAACTAAAATATAAATAAGGGGAAAAGGAACTAAGGGAAGTCTTGATATGTATGAACCATATAAAAGAGTCAAAGCTTAAAGCATAAGTACATCAAATGTTCCAACAACACCTCTAAACATAGATTTGAGCAGGGGCCAAGACACTTTCCGGGCTCACCCTCATATTGTCAAATGTTCAACAGAAAAAGTCTTAAAATAGCAGAAAGTAGATAGTGTCCTTGAACTTGAGGACTAACTAAGCTTGTCTTTGAAGAATCTCACTATCCTTTTAGAGGATGATCAAGAGGAGATCTGTTCCTTATATGATGATATCATGTAGGCAAAATGAAACAACCCCAAAATGTGACAAAAAATGTACCTTGGAAATGTCCAGAATTTTAAATTCCATATATCTCAGAATTGGTGCATGATATTGAAGATCCGACTTCATATTCTTGTTCAAGTGGTCCAAATTAGGGAGAAAAGGGTCTAACCCCGATTTAAGAGTTAAAGATTAGCAATTCTAATTTTTCAAGAGGAAAATTCCACTAAGCATTTCGCACCCATTGCGTGATGCGCCAAGGGCACAAAGATGAGGAGAAGTTCTCTCCACATCAAGGAGAAGATGCAGAGAGGTGTATCTTTATATCTAGTGATTTTCTGCGGTTCAAGACTTTTAAGTCTTTGGCCTAAGTGTTTCCAAATATGTTTTTACCCATACTTAGCTTTATTTCACCCTCATATCATCCTAAATATTCCCCAATACTCACTCAAACACTTAGCCATATTTTTCACCCCTAAATTCAAGTTTCGAAACCTCTTCCAGATTTAAGTATTTCGTTCAAGCTTCAAGCATCCATTTTCAATCCTCACCAAGAGTTTTTGTCAAGCTAAGGTTTGTGGGTTTTAGCTACTGAGTCCTTGCACCCATGGTGCTCTAACCATCTTTTTATTTAATTTGCATGTTTTAAAGTTTATTTTATAAATGGGTTTACTAGTATGAACATGTTTATGAACTATGTTAAGGCTATGTAAACTTGTGATAGTTTTATTATGTTTTGAGCTATAAATCTTGCATCTATTGTAAGATTTGATGAGGGGTTTTGATCTATATTGCTTGAGGGTGTTGCAAGGTGCAGATTGATGTCTTTACGATGGATTTACTTACATGATTTCACCTTTAGAGTTAATGGTTTTATACTAGAATTACACACTCGCCAAGTGTTTGATGAAATGTCCGGTTATGGTTTCTTGAGGAATTGAAGGTCTAAAGCTTGAGAGATGATATGAATGACTATATGATGATGAAAGGAGCTTGTACATATGATATATTCTATATATAGTATGGTATTAGACCATGCCCGATCTTGGAGGACTAAGAGCTCGGCTAACCTTATTGAGGAATTAGTATCTTAAACACTAAGGTGGTAGATAAGATTGCCACTAACTTAGATTAGGGGTTGGTACCTCACACACCAGGGTGATAGGTGCAATTATCACTAAGCTAGATGAGGGTTTGTACCTCTCACACTAGGGTGATGTGTGAGATCATCATCAACCTACCAAGGGGTTTGTACTTTGGAAATCTAGCTTGGTCTCTTCTACACATATGATATCCTATATGAGCATAAATTATTTAAGCATGTTTTACTTGAGCATTGGTCAGGCATGTCATATACTTATATTATGCCTATTGCCTATTATTATGCATTTTGATTATGATGCCTATCTCTTGTTGCATTGCATCCTCCATACTTAGGACATTGAAACGTACTAACACATACTCTTGCCTACATGGTATCACCATGTAGGAACCGAAGAACAAGTTGATCCTCCTCCTCCTCCACATGGCTAGATCGGTACTACTCAAGCCAGTTGGTGAATCCTCCACTTTGGGCACCTTAGTCTATGTTTTTGTTACTATATATTGAGACACATTTCTTTATTTTCTATTTTGACTATAAGTGTGAGCTTGGTTGCTTTGTCTTGACTCCCGCTCTTATCTATGTATTAGAGGTGTTTGTTGGATATGTTAAGCATCTATGATATGAGCTTTGACTCTTTATCTCTTGATTACAAGGATATGCAAGGTTTCCCCTTAGTCCCTTTTCCCTTATTCTTACTGTTTTATGTCTTTTATATGTTTCTACAACCAATGATGTGTAATGATAAGTTAAGAGGCTTGTTTGAGGTTCCTTCGGGTGCCCAATTCGCCATGTCACGTCTACGACCTAGGCTAGGGTCATGACAAACTTGATATCAGAGTACTAGGTTGATAAATCCTTGGCGTCCAACACACCACATAGATTAGAGTCCTATTCATAGTCATGAAGCGCGCCATGACGGTTAGTAGGAGGCTGAGAGACGTTTTAGGAAATGTTTCATTTTTTCATGTTTTATGTCATACTATAGAGTTGTAGTAACTTTTTTCCCTAATCATTGTTCTTTGCTATGATCATACCTAATACTCACGGAAGAAGGACCCAACTCCAAAGGAGCAACCTACCAATGGTGAGCTCCGGAATTCTCTCACTATGCTTGCCAAGTTGTGGCCAATAAAGTCAATGAAGGGGCTCAAGACCCTCATTCTACTACCCTGGGAGTTAGGGTAAGAGACTTCATAAGGATGAATCCTCTAGTGTTTTATGGGTCAAAGGTGGATGAAGATCCACAAGAGTTCACTGATGAGTTCTACAAAATTTTGAATATCATGGGTGTTGGGCCAAATGAAAAGGCATAGTTAGAGGCGTACCAACTCAAAAGGGTACCCCAAATATGGTATGATCAATGGAAGGGGGAGAAGGGAAATGGTAATGTGGTGCTTTTGGAGGAGTTCAAATTGGCTTTTCTAAATCATTTTTTTACCTCTTGAGCTTATGGAAGCTAAGTTGGTAGAGTTCATGAACTTGAAACAAGGTGTTGTGAGTGTGAGGTTGTACACCCTCAGGTTTAATCAACTTTCAAAGTATACTCCTCATTATGTGGCCGATCCTAGATCTAGGATGAATAAGTTTGTGATGGGGTCTCCGACTTGGTGTGTGAAGAATGCTGGTCCACCATGCTAATTAGTGACATGGACTAGTCTCGGTTGATGATCTATGCTGAGAAAATAGAGGAGGAGAAATTGAGGAAGAGAAGAAGTCAGGAGGACAAGAGGGCTCGTTTTGAGGGTAAGTTCCACAAGGATGCTACATCTCACCAAGGCCAAGGGCCTTCTCATGCTACTAATAGGGAGTTTGTGAAACAGTTCCCCAGGCCTCAAGGTGTTGGTGGTGTGGCTCCTATAGGTGTGTGTCCTAAATGTGGAAGGGGTCATACGGGTCCATTTCTGAAGGGTTCTAATGCATGCTTTAAATGTGCGGATCTTGATCGTAAGAAGATAGATTGTCCATGCAATCGTGGCAAGGGTCAGGGTGCAAATGCAGTCCCATTTGGTAGAGGTGGCCCTAAAGATGGTTCCCTAAGGAAGAATTAGTTTTATGCTCTACATGGGAGGCAAGGGGTTGGTGAGGTTCCAGACGTTGTTACCAGTATGTTAAAAATCTTTGACTTTGATATATATGCTTTAATTAATCTATGTACCACTCTCTCCTTTGTTACCAATTTTGTTGCTAAAAAGCTCCATGTTGAGTCTGAGTTGTTGCATGAATCTTATGAGGTTTTTTCTTCTATTGGTGCATCTATTGTTTCTAAAAGGTGGTATAGAAATTGTCTGGTTTGCATCTTGCATAAAATATTTCCTTGTGATCTTGTTGAGTTGGATATGGTTGATTTTGATGTCATTCTTGGGATGGATTGGTTGCAGGCATACTATGCCTCTATTGATTGTAGAACCCGAAGGGTGAAGTTCTAATTCCCAAATGAACCCATCCTTGAGTGGGAGAGTCATGATGTGGTGGTCAAGGGTAGTTTTATCTTTTGCATTAAAGCCTGTTATTTGATCTCTAAGGGGTGCTTGTATCATCTTGTGAGGGTTAAAGATATGGAGTCCAAAGTCCCTTCTATAGAGTCATTTCTGATGGTAAATGAGTTCCTTGATATCTTCCCAAATGACCTTCCTGGTGTCCCTCCCAAAAGGGAGAGAGATTTTGGCATAGATCTCCTCCCCGATACTCAACCCATCTCCATTCTCCCTTATCATATGGCCCCGACGGAGTTGAAGGAGTTAAAGAACAATTAAAAGATTTGTTGGAGAAAGGATTTATCAGGCCTAGCCAATCACCTTAGGGTGCAACAGTATTGTTAGTAAAGAAGAAGGATGGGTCGCTTAGAATGTGCATTGACTACTGGATACTCAATAGGGTCACTATAAAGAATAGATATCCTCTTCCAAGATGACTTGTTTGACCAATTGCAAGGGGCTAGCTTTTCTCTAAGATTGATCTTTGGTCTGTGTATCATCAAATGATGGTTATGGAGTGTGGTATTCCTAAGGCAGCCTTTTGAACTAGATATGGGCATTATTTATCATGTCGTTGGGTTGATCAATGCACTGGCCATCTTCATGGACCTAATTAATAGGGTCTTCAGACCCTACCTTGATTCCTTTATTATGGTCTTCATTGATGATATTTTGAGCTATTCACATAGTAGGGAGGAGCATATGGGTCATTTGAGGGTTGTGTTACAAAGGTTGAGGGAGAAGAAATTGTATGCCAAGTATGAAAAGTGTGAATTTTTGTTGAAGGAGATTACATTCTTGGGTCATGTGGTATTGGAGGATGGTATTAAGGTGGGTCCTAAGAAAACCAATGTGATTAGAAATTGGCCTAGATCATTGACCCCGTTGGATATTAGGAGCTTCTAAGGCCTAGCGGGTTATTATAGAAGTTTTGTGAATGGGTTCCCTCCATTGCGTCTCCTATGAAAAATTGACTCAAAAGAAGATTAAGTTTGTGTGGACCGATGAGTGTGAAGGAAGCTTCCAAACATTGAAAGATAAGCTTGTGTCCACTCGTATATTGTAACTACGGGATGGGAGTGAGGGATTAGTTGTGTATTGTGATGCTTCTAGAGTTTGTTTTGGTAGTGTGCTAATGCAAAATGGTAAGGTGATAACCTATGCTTCTAGGCAACTCAAAGTGCATGAAAGGAACTACCCCAACAATGATCTTGAATTGGCCGTGGTGGTGTTGGCATTAAAGATTTGGCATCATTATTTGTATGGGGTGCATGTTGATGTGTTCATTGATCATAAGAGCCTCCAATATGTCTTCACTCAAAAGATCTCAACTTGAGGCAAAGAAGGCGGCTAGAACTTCTTAAGGACTACGACATGAGTCTGCATTACCATCTCGATAAGGTAAATGTTGTGGCGAATGCTTTAAGTAGGGTCTCTATGGGTAGCCTAGCTCATGTTGATGGTAGTGATAGGGAAATGGCTAGGGAGGTGCATCAATTGGCTAGATTGGGCGTTAGGTTGGAAAAGATTGGTGATGATGGGTTGTTGTTGTTGATGGCTCCAAATCTTCATTGGTTGATGAGTTGATAGCACAATAAGATCTTGAATTTTCCTTGCTTAAATTGAAGGCCTTTGTGAAAGAGGGAAAAGTAGAGATTTTCTCCCAAGGGGGAGATGGTGTCCTTCGGTACCAAGGTAGGTTGTGTGTGCATTGTGTTGATGGTTTGAGGGAAAAAATCCTTGATGAAGCCTATAATTCTTCTCATTCTATCCACCCCAATACCACCAAAATGTATAGAGATTTGAGGGATGTGTATTACGGGGGAGGCATGAAGAGGGATATTGCCAAACTTTTTTCCAATTGCCATAGTTGACATCAAGACAAACCCGAACATCCAAGGTCGAGTGGCCTAACCCAAGACATAGAGATTCCTACTTTGAAGTGGGAGCTGACTAATATTGACTTTGTGGTTGGGCTGCACAAGACTAGGAATGGTTTTGATTCCATATGGGTAGTGGTTGATAGGATGATAAAATCGGCTTACTTTCTACCGGTGAAGACTACATATGGGGATGAAGAGTATTCAAGGTTATACATCCTTGAGTTACTAAGGTTGCATGGGGTTCCTTTGTCCATCATATCTGATCATGGTGTACAATTCACTTCACACCATTTGGAGGTAGTTTCAAAGGGGTCTTGCTATAAAAGATCACTATAGTGCGACCTTTCTCCTCAAAATGGATAGCCAAGCTGAAAGAACCATTCAAACACTTGAGGATATGCTTAGACCTTGTGTCTTATAGCTTAAGGGTAGTTAGGATGAACGTCTTGCATTGATTCAGTTTGCCTACAACAATAGCTACGAGTCTAGCATCAATATGTCTCCTTTTGAGGCTCTTTATGGGAGACATTATAGATCACCGGTTGGATGGTTTGAGGTTGGAGAGGTGGCTTTATTGGGACCAGATCAGGGTATGGAGTCCCTTGAGAAGGTTAAGATGATTAGGGAATGTTTGAAAATAGCCCAAAGTCATAAAAATCTTACGCTGATATGAGAAGTAAAGACCTAGAATTCATAGTTGGTGATTGAGTCTATTTGAGAATTTCTCCAATGAAAGGTGTAGTCCATTTTGGTAAAAAAAGGAAGCTGAGTCCAAGATAGTTGGTCCTTATGAGGTGATAAAGAGGGTTGACAAGGTAGCTTATGAGTTGATGTTGCCTAGTGAAATGAATTTGGTTCATCCGGTGTTCCATGTTTCTATGTTGAGAAAATGCATTGGTGATCCTAACCCTATTGTGCCTTTTGATGTTATGGGTGTTGTTGAGGATAACTTGACCTATGAGAAGGTTCTGATTTATATTTTGGATAGGCAAGTGAGGGGATTGAGGAACAAGGAGGTGGAATCCATTAAGGTCCTTTGGAGGAACCAACAAGTCAAAAGTGATACATGGGAGGCCGAAGCAAACATGCAAAAGCGGTATCCTTATCAGTTCCACACCAATCAAGCCTAGGGTACTAATTTTAAGTCCCTTATGATATTTCAAGTCTTATATTTCAACCCCTATATCATTCATACGCCTTCACGTTTAAGTGGCAAACTTATGATGATTTTTCACTTATTGGAGATTTAGAAAATGGTGTTTTAAATGTAATGTTGCATTCTTGTTGGGGCTGATTTGTTTATGATCACTCTTATCTTGTACGTCTCTTTTACATTCGGGGAGGAATTTTTCTAAGGGGGAGATATTGAAAGGACCCTAAAAAGTGTCCGAAAATGTGTCTCGAAAATGCCCAGAATTTTAAACTCCATATATGTCAAAATCTGTGCCCGGTATTAAAAATTTGACTTCATATTCTTGTTCAAGGGGTCAAACTTAGGGGAGAAAGGGTCTAAACCAATTTAAGAGCGAAAGATTGGCAATTATGATTTTTCAAGTGGCAAATTCAAGTGAGCATTCTGCGCCCCTGGCACGACATGCCAAGGCATGCAAATGAAGAGAAGTTGTCTCCACGACACCGAGAGGTGTATCTTTCTGTTTAGTGATTTATGATGCAGTCCAATACTTTTAAGTCTTGGGCATAAGCGTTCCTAAAAGTTCTTTTACCCAAACTTAGCCTTATTTCACCCTAATATTATCCTGAACATTCCCCAATACTCACTAAAAAACTTATCCATATTTTTCACCCCTAAATTGAAGTCTCAAAACCTCTTTCGGATCAAAGGATTTCTATCAGGCTTCGAGCCTCCATTTTCAATCTTCACCAAGAGTTTCTCCAAAGCTAAATTATATGGGTTTTAGCCATTGGGTCCTTCCACCCATGGGGTACTAACCTCCTTTTTACTCAATTTGCATGTATTAACGTTGATTTAATAAATGGCTTTACTAGTGTGAACAAGTCGATGAACTATATTACAGCTATGTAAAGTTGTGACTATTATGCTATGTTTTGAGAAATAAATCTTGGATCTATTATAAGATTTGATGAGGTATTATGATGTATATTGCTTGAGGGTAATGCAAGGTGTTGATTGATGGTTTTACAATGGATTTACTTGCATGTTTTCACCTCTATAGTTCATGGTTTTATACTAGCGTTATACACCCGCCAAGTGTTTGACGAAATGTCCGGCTATAGTTTCTGAGGAATTGAAGGTCCAAAGCTTGAGACATGATATTAATGACTATAGGATGATGAAAAGAGCTTGTACATATGATATATTCTATATAAAGTGTGGTAATAGATCATGCCCGATCTGGGGGGACTAAGAGCCCAAGTAACCTAGTTGAGAGGTTAGTATCTCGAACACCATGGTGGTAGGTGAGATTGTCACTAACATAGATGATGGGTTTGTACCTCACACACTAGTGTGATGGGTGCAATTTTCACTAACCTAGATGAGGGGTTTGTATTTCACACACCAAGGTGATGGGTGAGATCATCATCAACCTACTGAGGGGTTTGTACTTTCGTAATCTAGCTTAGTCTCTTCTACACATATGATATCCTATATGAACATGAATTACTTAAGCATTTTTTACTTGAGCATTGATCATGCATGCCATATACTTATATTATGCCTATTGCTTATTGTTATGAATTTTTATTATGATGCCTATCTCTTATTGCATTGCGTCCTACATACTTAGTACATTCAAATGTACTAACTCATACTCTTGCCTACATGATATCACCATGTAGGAACCAAAGCCCAAGTTGATCATCCTCCTCTTTCACATGGCTAGTTCGATGCTACTCAAGCTAGTTGGTGAGTCCTCCACTTCTAGGACCTTAGTCTATGTTTCTGTTATTACATATTGAGACACTCTTCTTTATTTTCTATTTGACTATGAGGGTGAGCCCGATTGCTTTATCTTGGCCCCTGCTCTTATCTATGAATTAGAGGTGTTTGTTGGACATGTTATGTATCTACATATGAACTTTGACTTTTTGTCTCTTGATTATGAGGTTATGGAAGGTTTCCCCTTAGTCCCTTTGCCCCTATTCTTACTCTTTTATGTCTTTTATATGCTTCTACGACCAATGATGTGTAGTGATAAGTTAAGATGCCTGTTTGAGGTTTCTTCGGGTCCCCTATTCGCCACGTCACGTCTAGAACCTAGGTTTTGGTCGTGACAAAAAAGAATGCCTTAGTACGTTTGAATGTACTAAGTATGTAAGATGCAATGCAACAAGACATAAGTTCATATGGTCAAAATGCATAGCAATAGGCAATAGATAAGCATAATCTCAATATGGCATGCATGACCAATGCTTGAAGTAAAACATGCTTGTAAATCACTCAGCTTGCATAGAACATAATACATGTGGTGGAAGTGACCTCAACTGATAAAGAATAAGACCAACCTAGCTATAACTCAGAATCCCAATGATGAGCCCTCACCGGTAAAGAGGTGGTCTACTCGCCAAGGTAAACCATACTTCACCTTACGGGAGGTCGTCCCATTTCGAAGAAGTAACCTTCCTTCAGGGAGCTCATCCCATTTCGAAACAGATTTCATGAGAAACACTACCGTACAGGATCCCATCCCATTTCGAAACAGATTTCATGAGAAGCTTCACCTTACAGGAGCCTGTCCCAGTTTTGGAAGAATTTCAAGAGAAAGTGCAGTAAATGGATCCACTAATATAGCAAGGGTATAACATAATCCTATGTTGGCACATAGTTCAAGTAAAGAGAGAAAACTCTCCGTCCATCAATGCTAAGTCTAATACCATGGAATACTTATAATAATCACACTTTAATAACTTGCAATTAACTTTGAATCTTGACATGAGTACCTCTTAAACATACTTGACCTCTAATGGTGAGCGTAACTTGAAAATAGGAACTAATCATTATCAAACATTACCCTTGCATTAACATCAAAGGCTCATAAGAGGTAAAATCTTAAAAATAGGGCTTAACATCATACTTGAATAATCATAGATAATTTCATGAATTCATAACATATTTGATAGCCCATATTCATCATGAAACCAGTTGATTTGTAGAACTTGTAATTAACTTGAGAATTCTTGACTTGACACTTTATCAAACACTTGGTGGGTATGTAATGCTTGTTCAAAACCATGCAATTGGAGAGTGAAATCATTTGAGAAAACTCAATGCAAATCATCCAACAAACATATTGCAAAACCCTCATGTGTGATACCTTGAAATCCAGCATCAAATCTCATAATAGATCATAGTTTCATTGCTCAAAACATACATAGTCTCAATAGATAAAACCAACTCATAGTATAAGCTTGAGATAGACAGACATGCATATTTAATCAATATTTCATAAAACTCCAACATATTTCATGCTTATAATGCATAATAGAAGATACCCGTCGATAATGTAACTAGAAAACATGTAATTTAATAAGATAGGAAGATTGAGCACCATGTATGAAATGATCCAATGGTTGAAACCCACATATCTTAGAATTGTGTTTCTTGGTGTGGACTCGAAGGAGACTTAAAGCTTGAAGGGAGTTCTTGAGATCCAGAATTATGCTTGAGATACTTAAATTTGGACGAAAAATTTGGCTAAGTGTTAGGTAAGTTTTTAAGAATGTCTTGAGTGATATACAGTTGAAAAAGGGCTACTAAGTATAGGTATTTTTACGCATAGGTGGGCATGGGATCAATACCCCAAGGCTCTTAGGTTGAAATAAAAATTTCAAGAAAGATTAACACTGTTCCATGCCCCTGGCACATCGCGGCCAAGGCACAGATTGCTATTAGAAATTGAATTTTTTTAAAAATTATTTTTTGCTATGATTGCTCTAATATCAGGGTTATACCCATTTCCTGCTAAATATTTTCCCCTAATCACAAATATAATGTCAGATTTTTGATATCACGCATGGATTTTGAGCTTTTTGAAAATTACGATTATGGTAATTTTCGAGGCATATTTTTGGGCGTTTTTGGGATGTTTCATTATCTCCCCCTTGGGAACCTTCATCCCCTAATGTCAAAACAAATATACATAAGAGAAGTAATCATGAAAAATTCATCCCTACATGAATGCAACAAACACATTTAAATGTTATTTTCAAAAATCTCAACATGAGTGTCAAAAATCATCATAAACATGTCAACATAAATATGGATGCATGCAAAATGACATAAGAGCTAAAACATAAGACTTGAAATAATATAGGGGACTTAAATTAGTACCGAAGTCTTGATTATAGTGGAAGTGATATGGATATCGCTTTATCATGTCCACCTCGGCTCCCCATGTGGCGCTTTAAACTTGTTGGTTCCTCCAAAGGACCTTGACGAAAGATACATCTTTGTTTCTCAACCTCTTCACTTATCTATCCAAAATTTCCATCAAGAGCTCCTCATAAGTCAAATTATCTTCTACCACACCCACAACATCCAAAGGCACAATAGTACTTGAGCACCCACACACTTTCTCAACATAAATACCTCGAAGACCGGATGAATCATATTCATATCAATAGGCAACTCCAACTCATAGACCACCTTACCAATCCACCTCAACACTCTCTAAGGACCCAAAACCTTGGGCCTAAATTCACTTTCTTTCAAAATCGAACCACACTCTTCATAGGTGAGACATTCAAGTAAACCCAATCACCCGCCTCAAACTCAAGATCTCCTCTCCTCACATCGAAATAGGACTTTTGTCTACTTTGGGCTATTTTCAATCTCTATATAATCAATCTCACCTTCTATAAGGCTTCAATAAAATATTAGGACTTGACAAAGCCACCTCCCCTACCTGAAACCATCAAATCGGAGACTTGCAACACCTACCATAAAGAGCCTCAAAAGGATCCATACCAATGCTTGAGTGTTAGCTATTATTGTAAGCAAATTCAATGAGTGAAAAATGTTCATCTAAACTACCCTTAAACTCTAAAACATAAGCTCTAAGAATATCCTCAATAGTTTGCATAGTCTTCTCAGCTTGGCCATTCGTTTGAGGGTTTGAGGGTGAAAGGTCGTGCTAAGCTTTACCTTGGCACTAAGACCTCTTTGGAAAGATCTCCAAAAGTGAGAGGTGAATTGAGCACTATGATCCAAAATGATAGACAAGGGCACGCCATGCAATCTAACCAACTCATGAATGTACAAATTGGCATAATCTGCGGCACCGTTAGTAGTCTTAATCAGTAAGAAGTGAGCTGACTTTGTCGTTCTATCCACAACAACCCAAATAGAACCAAAATGCTTTCAAGTCTTAGGCAGTCCAACCACACAATACATGTTGATTTCCTCCCACTTCAAATTAGGAATCTCTATATCTTGGGCTAGGCCACCCGACCTTTGATTTTCGGCTTGAACTTGTTGGATTTTGTTACACCCTGATACAAACTTCACAATATCTCTCTTCATACTAACCCAAAAAAACACCTCCCTTAAATCTCTACACATCTTTGTAGAACCGGGCTAAATAGAATAGGATAAATAATGAGCTTCATCTAAAATCTTCATTCTCAAGTCATCATCACTAGGCATACACAATCTACCTTGGTACGTAAGTGTACCATCTCCCTCTTGGGAAAAAACCTCCACTTTACCATCTCTCACTAAGGCCTTCAACTATAACAATACAGGGTCAACATCTTGTTTTTCCTTTACCTCCTTAGTCAAAGAAGACTTAGAACCATCAACAAATACTACACTACCATTATCAATTTCATCCAACCTAACCCCTCAATCTAGCCAACCGGTAAACCTCTCTAGCCACCTTTTTTCCTCTATCATCAACATCAGCTAGACTACACATAGAAACCCTACTAAAAACATCGTCCATAACATTATCATTGTCAGGTGATAATGCATACTCATATTATAATCTTTAAGGAGCTCCAACCACCTTCTTTGTCTCAAGTTATGATCTTTTTGGGTGAACACATATTGGAGAATCTTATGATTGGTAAACATATTAACATGAACCCCATACAACTAGTGACGCCAAATTTTCAAACCAAATATCACTGAAACGACACCAAAAATGCTCAAAAATGTGCCTCGGAAGTGCTAATTTCTATATATCTCAAAATCCATGCATGATATCAAAAATTCGACTTCATATTCTTAATTAGGAAAAAACATTGAGTGGTATATGGGTCTAACCCCGATTTTAGCGAAACCGCATAAAAATTTCAATTTCCCAAAAATTTTATTTTCAAAATCGATCCATGTTGGTACCACGATGCACAACCGTCGTGGAAAAGTGTAAAAGTACTCTTTGTGTTTGGTCTGCATCATGGACCATATGCAGACAAGTGTTATTTTGTTGCCAGTTCTTCTAGTTCGGTCCAAGGCTTTTGGGTCTTGGGCCTAAGCCTTCCCATGCGTAAAAATACCTATACTTAACCATATTTCAATACAATATCATACAAGACATTCCCCAATATTCTCTCAAACACATAGATAAATATTCTACCCAAAATTCAAGTGCCAAAACTCATTTCGAATCTTAAGGATTTCAATCAAGCTTCAAGTCTCCACTTCCAATCTTCATCAAGGAATTCTCCAAAGTCAAGGTATATGGGTTTCAACCATTAGGTCCTTTCACCCATGGTGCCCAATCTTCTTTTTCACATAAATATCTTATTTTTAAGTTGATTTACTTATGAGTTTTACTCAATATGAATTTGACTATGAACTAAGTTGGGATTTTATGAAAGTGTGACTGTTTAAGTATGTTTTGAGCTATGAATCTTTGATCTATCTTGAGATTTGAAGAATAGTTTTGATATATATTGCATGAGGGTGCTACTATGTATTGGTTGGTTATTTCACATTGAATTTACTTGCATGATTTCACTCTTCAATTGCATGGTTTTATACTACCATATACACTAACCAAGTATTAGATAAAGTGTCCGACTAATGCTTTTTGAGTTGTTGAAGGCCTAATGCATGGTATATGTGTTAAGTGATTTTATGATGGTTAAAGAGATATGAATATGTGTTGATTTCATGAATGACATCTATTGTATTGGAAATTGATCAATTACCTCGTTCCGGGGAGGGGGGGGACTAGTAAGCTTGAACTACCATGTTGTCGGGTATGTACCTCAATTACCTCGCTCAAGAGGTAGTAGGATCATGCAACAATATTGGGGGATTTGTATCTCAATTGCCTTACTCAGGAGGTAGTAGGATCATGCAACAATGTTGGTGGTTTGTACCTCATCCACCTCTCTTCGGAGGTGGTAGGCTCGTGCAACCACATTGGGGGATTTGTACCTTGATCGCCTTGCCAAGGAGGTGGCAACCCTTGGTTACTAATGATGGTCTCTTCCTATGCTTGCAAAGTTTTCTGTTTAAGCATGTTCTACTACAAGCATCATTCATGCGTGTCATGTTGTTATACGTTCACTTATTGCCTAAAGATGCATTTCGTTTATGTTGTCTATCTCTTATTCCATTGGATCCTACATACTTAGTATATTAGAATGTACTAACGTATACTATATGTCTACATGATGTTACCATGTAGGAACCAGAGCTCCACTTGATCATACTCCTCCTCCACGTGGCTAATACGATTTCTCTCAAAGCAAGTTGGTGAGTCCTCAATTCCAAGGACATACTTCTCTTGATTTATGCTATGTATTGACTCTTTTTATGTTGGCCAGTTTTAACTATGAGGGTGAGCCCGATTGCATGTCTTGGCCCCCGCTAAGTTCTATGTTTAGAGGTGTTGTTGGACAAGTTATGTAATACTGCTATTAGTTTGATTCTATTTCATTCTCTTGATGTTTTATGATATGAAAGATGTCCCTTATCCCCTTGTTCACTTTTTACTGTATCTTATTATTATTTTATTGTTTTCGTTACCAATGATGTCTAATGATATGTGAAGAGGCTTGATTCGGGTCCCTTCTGGCTCCCTGTTCACCGTGTCACGTCTTGGCTCTAGGCTTGGGTCGTGACAAACTTTGTATCATAGCACCAGGTTGTTAATGGTCCTCGGTGTACCACACACCATGTTGATTAGAGTCTTATTCATGGTTGTATTGTGCACCACAACTATGAGTAAGATGCTATGAGATGTATGAGAAATGTTTCCCTTCTTCATAATCTATGTCGGTCCATATAAGTTAGGGTACAGTTTTCCCCCTAAGAATTGTTCTTTGCTATGCTAGATCATGTCTAACACAAGAGGAAGAAGAGCCCACACACTCGAGAAAAAATCGGCTCTTTGAGAGCTCTAGGATGCTCTCACCTTGCTAGCGCAAGTTATGGCTAATCAAGTCAATCAAGGGGCCCAAGACACTCATTCTCCTACTCTGACATCTCAAGTGAGAGACTTTTTGAGGATGAACACATCGGAGTTCAATAGGTCTAAGATTGATGAGGACCCTCAAAAGTTTATTGATGAGGTATACAAAGTATTGGCTATCATGGATATGAGTTCGAAAGAGAAAACAGAGTTGGTGACTTACCAGTTCAAGGGGGTGGTCCAAATATGGTCCACTCAATGGAAGGAGGAGAAGGGGAACAACAATGTGGTTCAATGGAAGGACTTTAAGGCAGCTTTCCTTAACAGGTTCTTTCCTATTGAGCTTAAGGAGGCCAAAATAATGGAGTTCATGAATTTGAAGCAAGGGTCTATGAGTGTGAGCGGGTATGCCCTCAAGTTCAACCAACTCTCTAGATATGCTTCACACTTGGTTGCCTTCCTGAGGTCTAGGATTAATAAGTTTGTGATGGGTCTATCCAATTAGGTGAGTGAACAATGTAGTACCGCCACGTTGATAGATAACATGAACTTGTCTCGCCTTATAACTTATGTCAAACAATTGGAGGGGGAGAAGTTGAGAAAGAGGAGTAATGATGCCAAGAGGGCCTGTTTTGATGGTACGTTCCAAAGTCTCGAATTTGGACGATTTCTTCAAGGTCAAAGGTCTTCTCATGATCCTAATAGAAGGTTTTCCAATGACTACTCTAGGGTCCAAGGTGATGGGGGTGTGGGGCCTAATGCTATGTGTCCAAAATGTGGTAAGGGTCATGGTGATGCATGCTTGAGGGCTACTAGTTCTTGCTATAGTTATGGGGAAGTAGGCCATAAGATAATGGATTTCCCTCATAACCTGAACAAGAGTAAGGATGATCATCCACAAGCTGGGGCGCAAATGTGGTTCGTTTGGGGAGAGGAGGCCAACAAGGTGGTGCCCCAAGCATAATCGGTTCTATGCTCTTCAATAGAGGCAAGGGATAGATGAGGTGCCCGATGTTGTCACTGATATGTTAAAAGTCTTTTGTTTTTATGTGTGTGCATTGATAGACCAGGGTGCCACTCTTTCTGTTGTTACTCCTTTTGTTGCCAAAAAGTTTCATGTTGAGTTTGAATTGTTGTGTGAGTCTTATCAAGTGTATACTCCTGTTGGTGCATCTATTACTGCTAGAAAGGTCAATAGAAATTATCCTATTTGCTTTTTATCATAAATTATTGCCTTCTGATCTTGTTGATTTGGATATGGTATATTTTGATGTCATTCTTGGGATGGATTCATTGCATGCATATTATGACTCTATTTATTGTAGAGCCCACAGAGTCAAATTTCAATTCCTTAATAAATCTATCCTTGAGTGGGAGAGTCGTGATGTGGTTGTCAAGGGTACGTGTATCTCTTGCATTAAAGCCCAAAAGTTGATCTCTAAGGAGTGTCATTATCATCTTGTGAGGGTTAGGGATATTGAGTCCAAAGTCCTTCCTATAGAGTCAATTCTGGTGGTAAATGTGTTCCTTGATGTCTTTCCAAATGACCTTCCTAGTGTTCCCTCCAAAAAGGGAAATAAATGTTAGTATCGACCTCTTTCCCGATACTCAACCCATTTCTATTCCCCCTTACCGTATGGCCCTAGTGGAGTTAAAGGAGTTGAAGGAGAAATAGAGGGATTCGATGGAGAAGGGTTTTCTTAGGCATAGCCAATCACCTTGAGGTGCACTGGTGTTGTTTGTGAAGAAGAAGGATAGGTCCTTTTGAATGTGTATTTCCTACCGACAACTTAATAGGGTTAACATTAAGAATAAGTACCGTTTCCTAAAGATTGATCATTCGTTTGACAAACATCAAGTGGCTAATCACTTCTCTATGATTGATCTTTGGTCCGGATATCATCAAGTGAAGGTGAGGGAGTATGACATTTCCAAGACAACCTTCCGGACTAGGTATGGGCATTATGAGTTTATGGTTATATCTTGTGGGTTGACAAATACACTGACTGTCTTCATGGATCTTATGAATAGGGTCTTTAAACCCTACCTTGATTTGTTTGTTGTGGTTTTCAAAGATGATATCTAGATCTATTCTCATAGTAAGTAGGAGCATGTGGCTCATTTTAGGGTAGTGCTACAAAGATTATGGGAAGAGAAGTTGTATGCTAAGTACTAGAAGTGTGAATTTTTATTGAAAGATGTTTCCTTTTTTAGGTCATGTGGTGTCGTGAGATGGTGTTAAGGTGGATCCTAAGAAGATGGATGTGATTCGAAATTGGCCTAGACCTTTGACCTTGTAAGATATTAAAAGTTTCTTTGGCTTAGCGGGTTACTACCAGAGATTTATGAATAGGTTATCTTTTGTTTCTTCTCCCATGACTAAGTCAACAAAAGAGAAGGCTAAATTTGTTTGGACCGATGTGTGTGAAAATAGTTTCCAAACCTTTAAGGATAAGCTTGTGTCTGCTCCTATCTTATCTCTACCGGAAGGGTTGGAAGGGTTTGTTGTGTATTGTGATGCCTCTCGAATTTGTTTGGGTTGTGTGTTGATATGAAATGGTAAGGTAATAGATTATGTTTCTAGGCAACTAAAGGTGCATGAAAAGAATTATCCTACTCATGGTCTTGAATTGGCCGCCATGGTTTTTGCTTTGGAAATTTGGCGTCATTATTTGTATGGGGTGCATGTTGATGTGTTTAGCGATAATAAGAGTCTAATATGTGTTCACTCAAAAATATTTCAACTTGAGGGAACAAAGATGGTTAGAGCTTCTTAAGGATTATGATATGAATGTGCATTATCATCCCAGTAAGGCTAATGTTATGGTGGATGCTTTGCATAGGCTACCTATGGGTAGCCTAGCTCATGCTGATGATGGGGGCAACAAGGAGGCTAGAGAGGTTCATCAGTTGGATAGATCGGGGGTTAGGTTTGAAGAGGTTGATGATGGTGGCATTATAGTTGTTGTTGGTTCAAAATCTATCTTTGTTGATGGGGTAAAAGAAAAGCAAGATCTTGATCTCTCCTTGTTAGAATTGAAAGCCTTGGTGAGTGATGGCAAGGTTGAGGTTTTCTCCCAAGAGGGAGATGGCACCCTTAGGTACAAAGGTAGGTTGTGTATGCCTTGAGTTGATGACTTGAGAGAGAAGATTCCTAATGAGACTCATAATTCTTCCTATTCTATTCACTCAAGGTCCTACTAAGATCTATTGAGATTTGAGGGATGTATTTTGGTAGGGAGGTATGATGAAAGTGTATTCGGTTGTCATAGTTTCTAACAGGTCAAAGCCGAACATCAAAGACCGGGTGGCCTAACCCAAGATATAGAGATTCCTAGTTGGAAGTAGGAGGAAATTAACATGGATTTTATGGTTGGGTTGCCTTAGACTAGAAAGGTTTTTGATTCTATTTGGGTTGTGGTTGATAGATGACAAAGTCGGCTCATTTCCCAGTTGTTAAGACTACTTATGGGGCCGAAGACTATACTAAATTTTATATCCATGACTTAGTGAGATTACATGGTGTGCCCTTGTCTATCATATCAGATCGTGGTGCTCATTTCATTTCACACTTTTGGAGGTCCTTCCAAAGAGGTCTTGGTACTAAGGTTAAGCTTAGTATGGTCTTTCACCCTCAAACGGATGACCAAGCCGAAAGAACTATCCATACTCTTGAGGATATGCTTAGAGCTTGTATTTTGGAGCTTAAAGGGAGTTGGAATGATCATCTTACATTGATTTAGTTTGCTTATAATAATAGCTATCACTCTAACTTTCGTATGGCTCCTATTGAGGCCTTCTATGGTAGGCGTTATATGTCACCAGTTGGGTGGTTTGAAGTGGGAGGAATGGCATTGTTTGGTCTAGATCTAGTCATGGAGGCTATGGAGAGGGTAAGGTTGATTAGGGAGAGGTTTAACACAACACAAAGTCATCAGAAGTCCTATGCTAATATGAGGAGGTCGGAGCTTGAATTTAAAGTTGGTGATTGCGTCTACTTGAAGGTTTAACCCATGAAGGGTGTGGTTTATTTTTGTGAAAAGGATAAATTGAGTCCAAGATATGTGGGTCCTTATAGGTTGTCAAGGAAGATTGGTGAGGTTTCCTATGAGTTGCAGTTGCCTAGTGAAATGGATTTAGTTCATCCGGTCTTTCATGTATCCATGTTTAGGAAATGTATCGGTGATCTGAATATTATTGTCCCATTGGATGTTATGTGTGTGGTTGAGGATAACTTGACCTATGAAGAGGTTCTAATAGAGAACTTTGATAGACAAGTAAAGAGACAAAGGAACAAGGATGTGGCTTCCCTTAAGGTAATTTAGAGGAATCAACAAGTCGAAAGTGCTACATGGGAGGCCGAGGAAAACACGCAAAAGCGATACCCCTATCTCTTCCATTCTACTCGGCCTAAGGTACAACTGCTAAGTCTTCGATGTGATTTCATGTCTCATGTATCAGCCCTATATGTCATTTCTTTGCATTCATGATTATGTCCATAAGTTCATGGTGATTTTAATACTTATGTTGAGATTTTTGAAAATGGTGTTTAAGTACATAATTGCATTCTTGTTGGGGCTGATTCCTTCATGATTACTCTTCTTATGTACGCTTCTTTGACATTCGGGGACAAATGTTCTCGAGGGGGAGATTTTGAAATAACCCCAAAAAGGTCTTGAAAATGTGCCTCGGAACTGCCCAGAATTGTAATTTCCATACATCTCAGAATCCGTGAGTGATATCAAAAACCCGATATCATATTCTTTATCAGGGGGCAATATTGATGGGAGACGAGTCTAACCGTGATTTTAGAGCAGCCATATCAAAATTTTGATTTCCCAAAAAATTGATTCCCATAATCGATCCACATTAGTATGACGATGCGCAGCTGTAACAGACCAGTGTAAAAGTGAGCTGCACATTGGGACCGCGTCATGGACCAGATACGGACCTGTGTTATTTTGTTGCCAATTTTTCTAGTTTTTCCCAAGGGTTTTGGGTCTTAACCTAAGCCTTACCATGAGTATAAATACCTATACGTAGCTATATTTCAACACCATATTATACAAGACATTTTCCAATATTCTCTCAAACACTTAGACAAATATTCTACCAAAAATTCAAGTGCCAAAACTCATTACGGATCTTAAGGATTTCACTCAAGCTTCAAGTTTCAATTTTCAATCTTCATCTAGGAATTTTCCAAAGTCAAGGTATGTGGGTTTCAACCATTGGGGCCTTTCACCTGTGATGCCCAAGTTTCCTTCTCACATAAAAGTCATGTTTTTAATTTGATTTACTTGTGGGTTTTACTTACTATAAATTTGACTATGAACTAAGTTGGAGTTTCATGAAAATGTGACTATTTAAGTATGTTTTGAGCTATGATTCTTTGATCAACCGTGAGATTTTGATGAAGGGTTTCGATGTATATTGCATGAGGGTACTACCAAGGGTTTGTGGGGGTTTTGACATTGAATTTATTTGCATGATTTCCCTCTTGAATGCATGGTTTTATACTGGCACTACATATACGCCAAGTGTTTAATAAAATGTCTAGTTAATGCTTCTTTAGTTGCTGAAGGCCTAATGCATGGTATATGAGTTAAGTGACTTTATGATGAAGAAAAAGATGTGTACGTATGTTGATTTCATGAATGGCATCTATAGTATTGAAAGTTAATCAATTGCCTCATTTGGGGGGGGGTAGTAACCCCGAACTACCATGTTGGGGGGTATGTATATTAATTGCCTCACTCGGGAGGTAGTAAGCCTATGCAGCTAGGTTGCGGGGTTTGTACCTCAATTGCCTCGCTCGGGAGGTAGTAGGCTTGTGCAATCATGTTGGGGTTTGTACCTCATCCGCCTCGCTCGGGGAGTGGTAGGCCTGTGCAACCACATTGGGTGGTTTTCACCTCAATTGCCTCGCCAAGGAGATGGTAGGCCTTTCGTTACTAATGATGGTCACTTCCTATGAATGTTAAATGTTCTATGTAAGCATACTTTACTACAAGACTCATTCATGAATGCCATATTGCCATATGCTCACTTATTGCCTAAAGAAGCATTTTGATATGTTGTATATCTCTTATTGCATTGTATCCTATATAATTAGTATATTCAAATGTACTAACGCATACTCTATGCCTACATGATGTTACCATGTAGGAATCGGAGCTCCACTTGATCATCCTCCTCCTCTACGTGGCTAGTATGATTTCTCTCAAAGCAAGTTGTTGAGTCCTCATCTCCGAGGACATACTTCTCTTGATTTATGCTATGCATTGACTCTTCTTATGGTGGCTACTTTTAACTATGAGCGTCAGCCTGGTTGTTTGTCTTGGCCCCAGCTAAGTTTTTTGTTTAGAGATGTTGTTGGGCAAGTTATGTCATGATACTATGAGTTTGATTTTCTTTGACTCTCTTGATGTTTTATGATATGAAAGATATCCCTTATCCCCATGTTCCCTTTTTACTATCTCTTATTGTTATTTTATTTCTTCCGCGACCAAGTATATGCAATGATATTTTAAGAGGCTTGATTGGGGTCCTTTCAGGTTCCCCATTCACTATGTCATATCTACGCCCTGGGCTTTGGTCATGACAATCATGTCCGCCAATTCCAGATCATGGGTGGGATAATTCTTCTCATACACCTTAAGTTGTCTAGAGCCATATGCTATCACCTTAACACTTTGTATCAAAACACACCCCAAACCAATTCTTGAGGTATCACAATATACAACAAACCCTTCTAACCCTTTCGGTAGAGTCAAGATAGGAGCGGAGACAAGATTATTTTTCAAAGTTTGGAGACTCTTCTCACATTCATCGGACCACAAAAATTTGCCTTCTTTTGGGTCAATTTAGTCTTAGGAGAAGCAATAGAAGAGAAGCCATTTACAGACCTCCGGTAATAACCTGCCAAGCCTAAGAAACTTTAAATATTCGATGGAGTCAAAGGACTAGGACAATTTGTAATCACCTCCATCTTCTTAAGATCCACCTTAATGCCATTACCCGATATCACATGCCCTAGGAAAGAAACCTCTTTTAACAAAAACTCGCATTTTTCATATTTAGTATACAACCTCTCCTCTCTCAAGATTTGCAACACCACTCTCGAGTGACCCACATGCTCCTTCTCACCACGGGAATAGATCAAGATATCATCAATAAAAATCACTACATACAAGTCAAGGTAGGGGTTAAAGGCCCTATTCATAAGATCCATAAATATAGCCAATGCATTAGTTAATCCAAAGGACGTAATGACAAACTCAAAGTGTCCATACCTAGTCCAAAAAAGTTGTCTTAGGAATGTCACACTCCCTCACTTTCATTTGGTGATACTCGGATAGAAGATCAATCTCAGAGAAGTGACTAGCCTATTGAAGTTAATCAAAAAGGTCATCCATCCTTGGTGGAGGGTACTTATTCTTGATGGTGACTCTATTAAGTTGTTGATAATCAATGCACATTCTAATAGAACCATAATTTTCTTCACAAACAACACCGTTGCACCCCAAGGGACTTACTAGGACTTATAAAACCCATCTATAACAAATCCCTCAATTGCTCCTTCAACTCCACTGGGGTAGTATGGTAAGGGGGAATAGAAATGAGTTGAGTATCGGGAAGAGGATCTATACCTAAGTCTATTTACTTTTCAGGAGGAACATCGGGAAGCTTATTAGGAAAAACATCAAGAAACTCATTTAAAACTGGAATCAACACTATAGGAGGGACTTTGGGCTCAATACCTCTAACCCTCATAAGATGATAGAGACAACCCTTAGAAATCAACTTTTGGGCTTTAAGACAAGAAATGAATCTACCCTTGACCACCACATCACAACTTTCCCACTCAAGGAAGGGTTCATTCGGGAATTGGAATTTAACACTAAGGCTTCTACAATCAATAGAAGCATGATATGAATGTAACCAATCAATCCCAAGAATGACATCAAAATCCACCATCTCTAATTCAATAAAATGATAACGCAAGATTTTATACAAAATGTACACGGGGCAATTTCTATAGACTCTTCTAGTAACAACGGACTCATCAACAAGGGTACAAACTTCATAAGTCTCACACAATAATTCGGGACTAACATTGAGCTTTTTGGCAACAAAAGGAGTAATAAAAGAAAGACTGGCCCTCGGGTCTATCAAAGCATATACATCAAAAATCCAAAACCTTTAACATACCGATGAAAACATCAGGCACCTTATTTACCCTTGTCTCCCTTGAAAATCATAGAATCTATTTTCCTTTCATGCACCTCCTTTTTGGCCTCCTTTTTCCCCATGACCCACATTTGAACCTTGGCCTTGTGGACGACCATCTCCACCTTTGGGTTGAGCATGAGGATAATCAATAACCTTGTGGCCAACTTCACCACAACCAAAGCAAGCATTTGAATTTCTCAAAAAAGGACCACTATGACTCTTTTCACACCTTGGACATCTAGGCTTTACTATACCCTCATTACCACCATCTAGGCTTTAGGAAAGTCTTCCCTTCTTTCTCATTCATTGTCATGCCTTAGATTTGTGTAAGATTTTCTGCTAACTAATGATGGGTTTTTGGCTCGTTCTATATTATGCCTCCCCGAAGAGCTCTCCACCAATGAGGCACTCTGGACCAACAAGTCCCTTTACTCCAGCAGGACTAAAAAGTATCTCATGTGGAGTTCAGAGCCGCTTTCACAGCGTTGGGCCAAGCATTGGCTAACCAACCCAACTAGGAGATAGTAGTGCCTCCCTAAGTGCCTACACCAGTGACTAGAGTCCATGACTTCATGCAAATGAACCCGCGGAAATTTCATGGGTCAAAGGCGGATGAGACCCTATGGAGTTTATAGAAGAAGCTTACTGGGTAGTGGCAGTAATAGGTATGCCGTCTGAGGACAAGACTGAGTTGGTGGCTTACTAGCTTAAGGAAGTCACATTGGTTGGGAGGAATTCTAGTGTGCTTTCCAAGATTGGTTCTTTCCCGTTGAGTTTAGGGATGCAAAGGTCTAAGAGTTCATCAACTTAAAGATAAAGGGTATGAATGTGAGGGAATATGCCTTCAAGTTTACCCAATTTTCCAAGTATGCTTTATTCATGGTTGCAGATCCGATGCTTGCATGAGCAAGTTCATTTTGGGTGACTTCGAGTTGATCTCCAAGCAATTTAATACAGCGATAATGGTCAAAGACTTAGATATTTCCTTCCTAATGACATATGTCAAAAAAATAAAAGAGGAGAAACTCTGAGAAAGGGAAATAAAGTCCAAGCGAGCTCGTGTTGATGGTGGAAACTATTCTCATCAAAAGAGAGTAGACTAAAAGTGTCAAGGTGGACCAAGGAAAGGATCCACCATCACTGCTCCTTCATGGAATGAAAAAGGGGTCGCCCCAAAGTCCCCAAGTCCTAACCACCCTAGTGTGTAAGACCACATAAAGAGGAATGCTTAGCTAGGTCCAACGCCTGCTTTGCTTGTAGAAAGTTGGGTCACCATGACAAGGACTATAGGAGTAGAGGCACAAGACCCAAAGGCTAGAAGGTTTAAGCTCATGGAACTCTAAAGACCAATTGATTGTATTCCCTTCACATTTGTCAAAAGGTTGAGGAATCCCTAGATATGGTCACGGGTATGTTATGAGTTTATGATTCAGATGCATATTCACTTTTAGATATGAGAGAAAACTTGTCTTTGGCAATCCCATTCTTTGCATAAAAGTTTCATACATTTCCTGAAGTCTAGCATGAGTCTTACGAGGTGAGTAACCCTATGTGTGAATTTATCATAGCCCGAAAAGTCTATAGGAGTTATCCTATTTCTATTTTGCATAAAGTAATCACATCTGATTTAGTTGAGCTCTCCATGATAGAATTTGCCATGATTTTGGAAACACAATACCCAAGTTGCTCTCTATTATTGATTGTCTCTTGTGATAGTTTAGCTTATCTTCTTGTTGAACATTGTAACCCCCACGCCCTTCTGGGGAATTGAGTTGTTCATTACTTGAATTACATATTTGTGAATTTGTTGTGAGTCTCCTTATTTTCTGTGGGATTCGACCCTAACGTTGGATATATTTTATATTTTACAAAGATCTCTTTATCCTCAAGGAGAGGTGTAACTTGGGCATGATCAAAGATTATGGCTTCATTGTCGGAGAACATGGCTAGAGTTAATTGAATTAACTAGTAATTTTAATTCAAATGTTAATCCTTAGTTCTCCAGTATTTTACTTTTGTTTTTGTTTTTGTTTTTGTTTTGTTTCTTTGCAAGGTATACTAGTATTGTATGCCCAACACTAGGAGTCAAGGAAATCCCTTGACTCCACTTGATCCAAAGAACCAAGAAATTACAAGAAGAATGGCCCAAGAAAATGCTAACACATTGGGTAATTCAGCCTACAGAATGTTAATGATGATGATCGGAATGAAAACCCACCTACTTTTGATAATATTCCACAACCTTGGATTTTCAATGACAATGCTTACTAATGAAATCAATATAGGTTGAACCCTATGGCTATGGATGTGATCGTGGCTATTGTTTTGCCGCAACTACTGGCCGACTCAAAGGTTATAGTTTCTAGTGGGTTACTTCAGATACTGTAGAATCATGGGTCATTTGTGGGCCTAACATCAGACGATCCACACATCCACTTGCACAATATGACATTTGTTTGTAAGAGTGATGTGGACACAGAATCTTCTATGGATGTTATAAAACTTTATGTTTTTCCATTATCTCTTATGAACAATGATACGTTATAGATGTTGGAGCTCCCACAGAGTTCAATCACTAGTTGGCAGATTTGCAAAAGGCCTTTTTGGAG
Organism: Solanum clarkiae; assembly: GCA_011800125.2. Lineage (NCBI taxonomy): Eukaryota > Viridiplantae > Streptophyta > Magnoliopsida > Solanales > Solanaceae > Solanum > Solanum clarkiae. The sequence goes on from JAABOM020059943.1 coordinate 39,516, forward strand.
AGGTACTTCCCTAGATCAAAAAAACACAAGTTAAAGGATCAGATCAAAATCATTGAGCAACTTCCTGGTAATTCGATTAGCACTATATGGGAGTGGTTTACTAAGTGCTTAAGGAGCATCCCTTACTACAAGATAGTTGGTGACGCCTTTAAGGAGATCTACTACTGCGCCATTGATGTGAATAGTCAAGCTTGTGCTAAGACCATTATGGGGGGCATATTTTAGATCAACCATTTGAAAGGATTGTCGAATGTATAGAGCAAGTGGTCAGGAAAAATTGGGCACGGGGCCAATGGTATAGAGCTTCTATGAGAAGTTAATGTTCTATCAATATTGGTTCAGAGCAAGACAAGATCAATGAGGAGATTGTGCAATAACTTGCTGAACTTTGCACAAGCAAGTATGTTTTGATGAAGCAGAATCAAGAAAGAGTGAATGTGGTAGTTCATCAACCTCCACGTGCACCCATGTATGAATCAAGAAAAATTGGTAGTTCTTAAAAAAATTGGAGTCACTACTTGTATGGGGTCTATGTTGATGTGTTTACCGATCATAAGAGTCTCCAATATGTGTTCACCTAAAGAGATCTCAACTTGAGACAAAGAAGGTGGTTAGAGCTTCTTAAAGATTGTGATATGTGTGTGCATCATCACCTCGGCAAAGCTATCATTATGGAAGATGCTCTAAGTAGGGTGTCTATGGGTAACCTTTCTCATGTCGATGGTGGTGGTGAAGAGGTGGCTAGAGAGGTCCATCGGTTGGCTAGATTTGGTGTTATGTTGGAAGAAGTTGATAATGGTGGTATAGTGGTTGTTGATGGTTCTAACTCTACTTTGGTTGAGGAAGAGAAGGAATAGCAAGATCTTGACCCTGCCTTGTTAGAATTGGATGCCTTGGTGAGAGCTCATAAGGTGGAGGTTTTCACCTAAGGGGGAGATGGTGCCCTTAGGTACTAACATAGATTGTGTATGCCTAGTGTTGATGACTGGAGAAAGAAGATTTCAGATGAGACTCATAATTCTTCCTACTTTATTCACCCCGGTTCTACAAAGATATATAGAGATTTGAGGGAAGTGTATTGGTTGGGTGATAAGAAGAGAGACATTGCCAAGTTCATGTCTGGATGTCACTATTGCCAACAAGTGAAGGCCAAACAGAAAAGGCCGGTGGCCTAAACCAAGATATAGAGATTCCTACTTGGAAGTGGGAGGAAATCAACATGGATTTTATGGTTGTGTTTCCTAAGAGTAGAAAGCATATTGACTCTATTTGGGTTTTGATTGATAGATTAACAAAGCCGGCTCATTTCCTACCGGTCAAAACTACTTATGGTGCCAAAGATTATGCTAAGTTGTATATAATGAGTTGGTTAGATTGCATGGGGTACCCTTGTTTATCTTTTCGGATCACGGTTCCCAATTCACTTCCCACATTTAGAGCTCCTTCCAAATAGGTCTTGTTACTAAGGTAAAGCTTACCATGACCTTTCTCCCTCGAATAGATGGCCAAGTCGAGAAAACTATCCAAACTCTAAAGGATATGCTGAGAGCTTGTGTTTTGTAGTTTAAGGATAGTTGAGATGATCATTTTCCACTCATTGAATTTTCTTACAACAATAGCTACCACTCAAGTATTTGTATGGCTCATTTTGAAGCTCTTTATGGTAGGCGTTGTAGATCCCAGTTGGGTGGTTTGAAGTGGGGAAAATGACTTCGCTAGTTCCAAATTTGGTTATGGAAGCCTTAGAGATGATGAGGTTGATAAGGGAGAGATTGAAAAATGCCGAAAGTAGACAAAAGTCCTATTCTGATATGAGTTGAAGGAATCATGAATTTAAGGTTGGTGATTGGGTCTATTTGAAGGTCTCACCCATGAATTATATGGTTAAATTTGGCAAAAAAGGTAAATTGAGCCCAAGGTTTGTGGGTCCTTATAGAGTGTTGAGAAGGATTGGTAAGATGGCCTATGAGTTGGAGTTTCCCATTGATATGAATATGGTTAATCCAGTTTTTCATGTATCTATGTTGAAGAAGTGTATGGGTGACACAAGTGCAATTGCATCTTTGGATGTTGTGGATGTGGTAGAAGATAATTTGACTTATGAGGAGGCTCCGACAGAAGTTTTGATGGACAAGAGAAGAGGTTGAGAAACAAGGACGTATCTTCCGTCAAGGTTCCTTGGAGAAACCGACAAGCTGAAAGTGCCACATGGGCAGAGGCGGACATGGGAAAGCATTACCCATATCTCTTCCACTCTACTTAAGTCTAAGATACTAACTTAAGTCCCCTATATGATTTCAAGTCTTAAGTTTCAGCCCTTATGTCATTTTTCATGCATTCATGTTTATGTTGACAAGTTTATGGTGATTTTTGACACATGTTGAGAATTTTTGAAAATGGAGTTTAAGTGCATTGTTACATTCTTTTCGGGCTGAAATCTTCATGATTACTTCTCTTATATACGCTTCTTTGTCATTGGGAACCAATGCTCCTATGGGGAATATATTGAAAAGACCCAAAAATGCCCCAAAAATATGCTTTGAAAATGCCCATAATCTTAATTTCCATATATCTCAAAATTCGTACATGATATTAAAAATCCAACTTCATATTCATGATCGAAGGCAAAATTGAGTGGGAAATGGGTAAAAACCTAATTTTGGAGAAACCGTAGCAAAAAATAATTTTCGCAAAATTTCGCAAAATAGTGTCTGTCCGCGCCAAGGTCTCGAAGCGCCTAGGGTGCGGACCAGTGTTAGTTTTCCCTTAGAGTTGGGTCCACGTTGCGGACTAGATGCATACCAGTTCAAGTTTTTCATTCATTTTTTCATTTTGGCCTAAAGCATTGGGGTTGTCACGCCCAAAGTCCAGTTAGGGCAGACTGGCACCCATTGCTGATAAGGCTCGGGAGAACCAACCTGTAGCTACGCGCTTTCTATACATATTATAAGGGATTCCTACATTCAACATGCCTTTAAGAAAGTAAATAGTGATAACAAACCCAAAATAGATGCATATGGCTTGGCCGTTGGGGACATAATGTTTAAAGTACGAGACATGACCATACTTTTATTTACATAGTCTACAGCCTCTAGATAAAGATAAGTATCTGATAAAAGTTGGGACAGGCTCTTCCTCGTCTAACTATACCACAAAAAAATATAATCTCTAGACACACAAAGCTTCAAAGCAACCTAAAGCTTGGTAACAGCAGTTGGATATCTTGTACTCCAATTGCGGAGATTTACTAGCACCTGTACCTGCAACATGAAATGCAGGTCCCCTATAAGGGACATCATTACAAGATAATGTACTGAATATGTAAGGCAGGAAATACTATATATGAAGTAACAACTCAAATGAAACAATGCAGAGGCATAGGATAAGAGACCACCTTTAGTTATACTGTAGGATCACGTACTTTATGTTCTTTTTATTACTTAACCATTACCGTATAGTCTATGCAAACTAAGTAATACAAATGACCAATTGATCAGTGGTAAATCTATATCGGGATCAGCCCTAGCTAGGCTTTTCTGTTCAACCCTTGGGCTACCCCTAGTGATAGGATCGACCATGTCTAGGTGATTCTTCCACCCCTCGGGTTACCACCCATCAACAAACAATATACTTTACTTTGACTTTCAAATACCTTTGAGATGATTCTTTTGGTGGTCGTAATATTGGAGCTATAGGACTATAGATACAATATATGACATATAAACAATCACAAAAGACAACACCATAATGAAAGGAGTAGGTTGCACAAATAATGAAATGCATAGGAGGTAGAACTACATATGAACTTTATTTAGTAGAACAAACTCGTGCATCTTGGTGTCCAAGTATGTATGCTGATTTGAAGGTGACAATGTATTGGAGCATACGAACATGTGTAAGAGTTGAGACATGGTTAATAATTGAGTCGGAGTTGGTAAGTACCTTTATGTGCCAAGTAGGGATCTACATTTCATGCCAAATAATATGAACTCAACTAGCCTTACATACCTCGATGTACAACCTCACTATTACCTAGAGATAACCTTCCCTTCATCTAGATATTTATCTACAACATAGTAGGTGATAAAACTAGCATTAGCAGCTAATAGATGCATCTTGGAAGCCCAATCTCATTAAAAAAATAACATACGGGCAACAAGCGTATAATGTAAACCCGAGCATATTCTTTCAACCTTTTCGCCTCTAATCGTGTTTTCTATTACAAACTCTAATATAACTATCATGTGAAGCCTATTTTAGTGCCATAATAGTCTTACAACAGCCCATAATGTACAACACATAGCAATTCTACAGAACATACAAATAGGCGGCATAACGTTACATCCCTTCGCTACATTTCAACGTCAACAATCCCGAACCTGTTTTAACTTTATCCAAACTATATCCAATGATTTTTACTCATAAACCAGTTTTAAAATAGTCCACAAATATCCCAATTTAGGTGAAGGTCATAAAAATACAATATCCAATTATCATCTCACAAGATTCTTTTACGAGTAGAATTAAGATATCCAACAATAAGTCATATTTGCAGACTATAACAGTGGTGAATCAGTCTGGTTACATCAAATCAACTTTCGTTAAAGATATAAGTTTTAATTCGTAATACAGCCAACCAAGAAGAGAAAAGCCTCTTAACTAACATGAAAAGTGTACCACAATCCTTAGGATACATGCTGTCAAAACTTTTCAGCACATGTGTAGTTAGCTTATTTCTCCGGTTCTTATAAACAAACCATACTAAGTGCATAAGTAGATATACATACCTTTAAACTGAAGGTCTAGAGCTTCTTTAAGGATCCTTGTATGGTTGTGAGGCCTGTTTTTCACACTTTGAGAGAGGGCAAAGAATAACCAGGAAAGGAGATTTGTTTTTTGTCCAAGTTGAAGTGACTTTAGGGGGCTGTCTTCACCCCTTTTTAAAAGACCTCTTAGCCAACTTACATTTGATTTCTTATTATTAATATATTAAGCTGGTGATGTAGCTTATTTCCTTTTTCACTTGGGCCTTAAGGGGCTCCAAACTGATGGGCCTTTACTGCCCATTTGCCCCTCCCCCTTTCTCTTAGTTAGTTATGGGCCCAAATTATCAAAGAAATTGTGATATCTTTGGGCTCTTTTAAAACCTTTATTGGGATGAATATATTGTCCATTTATGATGCTAAACATGGGCTAAAGTTACACCCTTAACACATACTTTATTCACAATCGGACTTGGACAAATTCGATGTCGGTCCTCGTCTCCGTTTAGCTAGCAAATTTAAGCTAAGCAAGTAGGTGACTCACCTGCTAGCTTCATAAGTCCTGTACGCACCTCAATTCTCTCACTTTGTTTAGGCTCATGATCTCCTATTTTTTACATAAAACTTATATACACTCGACCCTCTATCGCCCTCTGATTTTGATATTCAAGCACTTTTAAAAATGGGCACTAATTTGACCAAACCATATCATGTTTCATTTGCATAGTATTAGTATTCTAAGATGTGGGGTGTTATATCCTCCCCCCTTTAATAACATTCGTCCTCGAATGTTAGCATAATTAAATAGCTAACCCACGTTTAAATCTTTACTTGCACAAACTTTTGACAACACACTAAGTATTCAATCAAACGTACTTATTAGTGTCCCAATTCTGCATGTTGGACTTCCTCTTTAGCTTCAAATAAGTAACAGTATTTTGCTTTCATCGCGTCCTCGGCCTCCCATGTTATTTCTTCTTCTTGCTGGTTTCTCTAAATTACTTTTACTTAAGCTATTTCTTTATTTCTTAGCTTCTTAACTTGACAATCTAGAATTGCAATAGGTACCTCTTCATATGTGAGATCTTCTGTAACCTATACATCTTCAATAGGAGTGATATAGGATGGCTCACCTATGCATTTTCGAAGCATTGAGACATGAAAAACTGGATGAACCATTGAAAGCTCCTGGGTTAGCTCTAGTTCATATGTAATCTGCCCAAATTTCTTAATAATTTTATATGGCCCAATGTAACATGGGCTCAGTTTTCCTTTCTTACCGAACCTCATAACCTCTTTCATTGGAGACACCTTTAAAAATACCCAATCCACTACTGAGAATTCCAGTTCTCTCCTTCTAGCATCCACATATGATTTGTGATGATTTTGGGCTGTTTCTAGCTGCTGCTATATTACCTTGACTTTTTTCATGGCTTGTTGTACTAGATCTGGCCCAAGGAAGGTGGTTTCACAAACACTTAAAACTATCCAATTGGTGACCTATCAGTTACTATATAATGGAGATTGGGACTCCATGTAGCCTGACTGTCTCTTCGAGGTATAACTTGGCATACTTTTCAGCTATAATCACTCCTAACTGGCAAGAAGTGTGCTGACTCTGTGAGTTTGTCAACTATCACCCATATGGAGTCAAACTTCTGAAGTGAGTGAGGCAACCCGATAACAAAATCCATATTGATCATATCCCACTTCCATATTGGAAGCTCTATACACTGCATATAACCTCCTGGCTTTTGGTGTTCTACTTTCACCTTTTGGCAATTTGGACATTCATCCACAAATTCTGTAAGGTCCTTTTTCATGCTTCCCCACCAAAACAGGTCATGGTACATCTTAGTTGATCCTGGATGGATGGAATATCAGGAATGATGGGCTTTTTCCATTATACTCTTTCTTAGTCCATTAATATCAGGTATACATAATCTATATTTGCAGTAAAGTACTCCATTTGGTGTAAGAACAAAGCTCTTTATCGTACCCTGACTCATGTTTTCCTTAATTTGTTGTAGAACAGGATCCTCGAACTATTTTTATTTCACTTCCATTACTAATGAAGACGCTGCTGCATTATGTACAATAACACCTTCTTGTGGAGTTTCAAGAAGGAAAACTCCCAAACTGGCTAACTGTTGTAGATCCTTAGCCACTCCTTGACTTACCACAGCTTGATCACTAGTATTCATAGTTGCCTTATGACTAAGAGCATCGGCTACCACATTTGCCTTCCCTGGGTGGTAAAGTATATCAACATCACAATACTTCATTAGCTCTAGCCACCTCCGCTATCTTAAGTTTAGATCTTTCTGCTTTAAGATGTATTATAAGCTATTATAATCAGTATATATGTCAACGTGAACCCCATACAAATAGTGGCACCATATTTTCAGAGTAAATACAACTGCTGCTAGCTCCAGATTATGAGTTGGATAGTTTTTCTCATATGGTCGTAGCAATCTAGATGCATAAGCAATTACCCTACCATGTTGTGTAAGTATATACCCTAAGCCAACTCCTGAAGCATCGCAATACACTGCATACACGTCGGTGCCTTCTGGAAGTACTAGCACAGGTGCAGAAGTTAGCTTATTTTTCAACTCCTAGAAGCTCCTTTCTCATGCATCATTCCATTGGAACTTGGTTGCTTTATATGTCAACTTTGTTAGAGGTGCAGAAATAGAAGAAAAACTTTCAACAAATCTTCTGTAATAACCTGCCAACCCTAGAAAGCTTCGAACTTCCGTGGGTGTCATAGGCCTTGGCTACTCTTTCATAGCCTCTATGTTTTGTGAATCAACCCTTATTCCCTCATCAGACACAATATGACCCAAGAATGCAACTAATTTTAGCCAAAATTCACATTTGGAAGATTTGGCATATAAATGTCGAGCACGAAGAACCTGAAACACTTGTCGTAAGTGATTTGCGTGGTCCTCTTCTGATCTTGAATATACCAATATTTCATCTACAAATACTATCACGAAAAAATCCAAGGATGGCTCAAATACCTGATTAATCAAATCCATACAAACTGTTGGTGCATTCGTTATCCCAAATGACATAACAATAAATTCAAAGTGACCATAGCGTGTTATCAAAGAAGTCTTAGGTATATCTTGCTCCTTCATCCTCACTTGGTGATAACCTGATCTCAAATCAATTTTTGAAAAGCATTTGGCACCCTG